>JAQQSV010022056.1:0-10655 GCA_028646515.1 Pseudochirops corinnae | reverse complement strand
GGGGGAGTGATAAAAAGGAGAGGGGAAATGGGGTTGAGAGGTGATATCAGGAAGAGGACAAAAAAGGACTGAGAAACACTACAAAGAGAAAGGGAGGGTACACCAAAAATAACTGATTTACTTCTTAATTCTATCAAGAATCTGGTCTCTTGCTCTAATTTAGAGAAATCAATACACTGATAATGAATTTTATAGGATCATGATCACAAATGCATCTTGAGTTTAAAGATTGCACACATTACTAAATAGTTAGTTTAGGGTTGAGAAAATTTTCCTGGTTTATCAGTTTTAAAAGCAGGAAAAAAAGAGTATTTTGAACCAGTAGGGAAGCTGAACCACCCCAGCTAAATCCACTTAGATGTTTACTGCCCACAACAGCTGAAGATATTTATAAACCAATTCAGCATTGACCATGTAGAAAGTATTTCTTCAAGGCTTGGTGAATTGAAACGAGTGGTAAAGAAGCACTTTGGGGCATCTTGAGGTGTTTCTTCCTGGACAGTATGTTAACTGTCAAGTGTAGTTCTGTGATTAATTGTTCTCTTCTCCAGGATTCAAAAATTTGCCTCTTGAGGACCAAATTACCCTAATCCAGTATTCTTGGATGTGTCTATCATCATTTGCCTTGAGCTGGAGATCTTACAAACATACGAACAGCCAATTTCTCTATTTTGCTCCAGATCTAGTCTTTAACGAGTAAGTATCTATTAATTAGCAATCACATAACAAACTCAATAATTCTTCATTAAGCTCTTTATGATTTTTAAGCAATATGAAAAAAATTCAACTGACCTGGTATTTTTTTTAATTGAGAACATGAAACTACTTTTAACAAAATGATATAATGTACCCTTCTAAGTATGTGACAATTGTCCCAAAATAAAGATGGTCTATTTGGCTCTGAAATATGACTGATACACAGCCACAATTAATAGAAAACAGTCTTTTTTTGGTTTCTGCTCTATTGGAGAAGAATATCTAATTTCTAGGAAATCTGAATGTTTAAATTGCCAGTTTTTATAAGCATTCATATAATGGCTCTTTTGTTAACAGTATACAGCTGCTCAATGTGTTTTCATGACAATCATAATTATCCTTCTTTGAAATCATAGAAGAAGCCAAAATGTTTTTTTGTAGTGAAACATTCTCAGTTTTATGATGCATTAAAAGAGATTGAAAGAATCATAATGGATTCTTCCCTGGCTTTGCCTTTTTTCCTATTTTAAGTTCACATTTTAGGATTGTTTGCATTCCACATTAGCAAATTTCATTTATGTTTATATCCAGTGGTGTTTCTCTGTAATTGTAGGGTCAAGAAACACTTAAAAAGAAAAGGAGTATTTGAATTATGATAGTGCCACAGCTTTATTCTAACAGATGGCTTTCTCTAGAGGTATGAAAATAGTGGATTTGTTAGGATAGAAAGCTAAAGGGAGAAGGATTGTTGATAAAAGAAAGTGAACACAAAGGATTAAAAACAAGCAAGTAGCATCAATTCTGAATTTTCTACTATTTTATAACCTTATGTCAGAATAGGATTATAGCCAATAGTTGATGATTCTTATTTTTACCTGCCTTTTGGGAACTTACTGATAAGAATGATTGCTATTTACATCATATATGCTTATTCTCAGAAATGTGAAATAAAGCCAGGAGGCAGCCGACTTCAACATTGGTTGTATAGTGAATGAATGAAAAAGAGATAAACATATGCTGATGACTGAAATGGACATTTTCAATGAGTTTCGTTTGGCTTACAGCACAAATTAACTGCCATTGAGTAGTAAAATTTCTCAAATAGCTTCTATAAATTGGAAAAAAAGAGTGATCGTGGTTTTATCAGTGATCCATTATCATGCTTTTTAACCCACAATAGAATATCAGTGCCATCAAAATGTCATCTTTGATGTCATTTTGGTTTATTTTTATGTCCTTTTGATTTTAATTAACATGTATTTTCCTTTTTAATTGTGCATGAAGCCAAAGGCACCCAAGAAATGAATGGTATTGAATGAAAGCATAAAAATTTAAGTGTGTATTATTAAGTTTATTAACAAGTTTATTAATTGAGTACAGCATACCAAACACTGGAGATAACAATGCAAAAGTGTCCCTATTCTCAAGAAATTCATATTCTAATAGTTTAGATAGCATATATAAGAGGTTTGAGCTATAAGTAGGATGGAAGGTCTTGAAAATACTGGGATGCAGTAGCAAAGAATATGATAATGTACATTATGTGATGTCCTTTCCAGTAATAAAGTCATATCTATTTCTGATGTTGTATAATTTGACAATGATGGGCAGTGTTGCAGGAAGAGCTACCTTTGGGAGGAATATTAGTAGCTGAAGAAAATCCTTAAAATTTTGTGAAGCTGAGAAAGACCCAAACCTTGGTAGCTTGATAGTATTAGTCCTGTTGAAGTCTTCTTGAAGAAAACACAGAAAGATATGGAAAGTCATGATCTTTATATTTCCTTTTCTGTTTCTGAAATCAGTGGAGAAAATGATTATTGAGTGAGTGAATGAACAAATGAACCAAACATTTATTAACTGGTAACTGTATAAATCACTGTGCTAAGTGCTGGGGAAGCAAAAAGGAAAGTAAAATAGTCTCTGCTTTCAGATGACTCACATTATAATGGGGGAGAAAATTCATATGGAAGGTTTCCATTATAAATCACATGGAAAGACCCCATGGTTCTTAGGGTTCAGCAGCAAAGAATATGGTAATGATTCTTCTTGAATGTCATTTCCACTGATAAAATCAGTTTCTGATGTTGAACCATTTGTCAGTGCCAAGGACTTTGGTGACAAGAACTTTCTTTTCTGGGTCTTCAGTAACTATGACTATAGCACATGTAAGAGTAGTTTCCTAGGCTTCATCTCCACAGAAGTTGCTCCCCAAGATAATGACTGAGGGCACTGGGCATTGCTATTTCCAGAGCTGTTGGATTCAGGGTCTTGAGTTGTCTTCATCAAGGTTTGAGGAGAGAAGTTTGTCAAGGTTGTGGCATTTTGACATGCCTGACACAAGCTGGCATGTCTCTTGTTCAGGGTGCCCTACTATTTCAGGGAGGCTGATTCTCCTGACCCGTGAGTGGTAGTTGGTTGTTAATGTAGATCACTGGCCCATTCCCCAGAGGAGTTGCCTCCCCAGATGATGGCCATAAGGGATGGATAAAAAGCCGGACCAGTAGTCTGGGGGATTCTACCACCTGGCCACAGTTCCTGGGCTGAAGGGAGATATGATGGATTGGGAGTCACTGCTATTTTCAAGGTTCTTGGGTTGAGGGGCCTAGGCTGCTTCACAGGACCTGAGGAGATGGTGGTCAGGGTGGCGGGTGAGGATAGTGGTGGTTTGACTTGTCTAGAGCATATTACCTCCCATCTCTCTGCCAAATTGCAATTGATAGAAATGGAGTAGAAGCAGAGAAAAAATAATTAGGCATCCCCAGCAAGGTCTATGAATAAATTTTTTTTTGGGGGGGGGATGTCCATGAATTTGGTGTTTCAATATATAATTGTTTTCCTTGTAATCTTGTGTGTGTTATTTTATGAATTAAAAAACATTATTCTGAAAATGAGTCTGTGGTCTTCACCGTATTGCCAAAGGGTTCCATGATACAAATAGGTTATGAATTCTTGTCTTAGTCCATGGCTCTTAAAAAAAAAAGTAATGTAGGGAAGGGGAGAAAATTTAGAACTCAAAATCTTATGTAAGTGAATGTTGAAAACTAAAAATAATTTTTTTAAAAAGTAGTGATGTGATATAATTATAGCTCATTAAGCTTTATTCTCAGGCATTTTCAAAACACTGAAACTTAAACATATTATTGATTTTCAGACTATTTTTTAAAGCTTTATCTTCAGATCAAGAGAACAAACCCCAAAAGTGACCTAATATAACTGACTAGATTTTCTTTGTGTTTGAGCTGTTCATTGGTCATATTTGCTTACTACAGCATCTCTTTCATTTAGGTCAAATCATATCAACAAATATTTATTGCGTACTTGCTATATGAAAGAAATGATATCGAATCTGGGAATGAGATGCCAGTGTTTAGAGTGGTTAGAGCACCAAACTTTGAAGCCAGGTTGATGTAGGTTTAAGTCTCACATCTGGTATAGACTGGGCTCTTTGTATCTGGGCAAGTCATTTAATTAATCCCATAAATTTTCTTGGGATGAGAGCAGTATGATGTGACATTCAAAAAAGCTAACTCAGTCATAGGGATGTTCTTATAGTAGTATAACATCTAGAACAAAGATGTTGGGTTCTCTTCTAGAGACCTGCATTTAGTTTTTGGCAACACGTTTTAGGAAGGAAATGGTGACCAGGATGATGAGGGGACTTGAATCCATTACATGCAAGGATCATTTGAAGGAATTGGTGAAGATTAGTCTAGAGCAGAGAGGACTTAAAGGAAATGTGATCACTTTCTTCAAATATCTGATATCATACCATGCAAAAGTGGGATATGACTTAATCTTCTTGGTCCCAAAGATCAGCACTGCTGTGCTAGAGTTGACTCTACAAAAAAGACAGACTTTTATCTCCTGACAATTAGTTGCATGGGCTTCCTTGAGAGTTGTAACAGCTGACTTCTCCCATGCGCAGTCTTAAAGTGGAAACTTGGATGACTGCATGTTCAAGGTGTTATAAAAAGAGATTCATCTTTTAGCTTGTGTTGGACTAAATGATCTCTGAAGTCCCTACAAAATCTTGAATTCTTTGAAGCTATGTCAA
This sequence comes from Pseudochirops corinnae, assembly GCA_028646515.1. Classification (NCBI taxonomy): domain Eukaryota; kingdom Metazoa; phylum Chordata; class Mammalia; order Diprotodontia; family Pseudocheiridae; genus Pseudochirops; species Pseudochirops corinnae. The sequence goes on along the minus strand of JAQQSV010022056.1, from coordinate 5,905 downwards.
GAGCACAAAAGAATTACCTCCCCAAAATAGTTAGATGAGATATTATCTGGAAAGGTACATTCCAAGGACATCATAATCCTGTAGTCCAAAAAGACTTATAAGATATATATGTGTATACATATACCCATACAAACATATACGTGCATGCATATATACATGTATAAAATAAGTGTGTATGTATATGTATATATTCACACGTGTATATATAAAATAATAATAGGATGAAGCTTTCATGCTAAGATGTTTTTCAATCTGCATAATTTTGCCCTTTTTTTTGTTTTGGCTTTCTTCTACTATAAACATTAAATTTCCTTGAATTTTAGATGGTCTATCCAAAAAAATGTTTTCTAGTTAGACTTCAAAATTTAGAATAATAAAATATTCTTCAAAAAAGATAAGGCATCTTGGTATAGTGAAAAAGAGTATTGAACATGGAGACAGCAGGGACCTAGGTTCAAATTCTGACTATGACACTTACAAACAACTCATTTGACATCTCTGAGTTTTCTTCATCTGTAAAATGAAGATAATAAAATTTGTGTTGCATGCCTCAGCATCGTGAAGAAAATGCTTTGCATATCTTAAAGGACTACAAAAATATGAGTTGTTATGACCTTCAGGGAAACCTAACATTAAAATTGAAACAATATCTTATCTGTAATTTTTAAAATAATACCTTTGTGAAACTTTGTTTCATGTGTTAGATGGTAAAAACAAAACAAAAAACAATAACAAGCCTTTTAATTCCAAAACAGCTGCCCAAACTTTCCAGCTATATACAGCTGTGGACAGAAACCAGCCATACAAATTTCCATTCCAAAAGACTAAATTCTCTACAGTGTTTAGAATTATTTCAGTGGGAGTTTTGGTATGTTTCTGATGGAATCCAGTTCCCTTACAACTGTGGAACTATGATAACATGATTATTTTCTGTCGTGAAATTAAAAATGATATAATTTAACCCCTTTTGTGACAAAGTGAGAAAGGCAAGACAAATTTCTAATAATTATGAAGTTCACAGGGTTCTCATTAATGGACCAAGAAACGTCTCTTACTTCCACTCTAATATATTTAAATTACTGTCAGAATCTTGAGAATTCTCTGATTTTTTTGGTACTTATATTTGTGTCATATTAATGAGGATTTAGTCCATACAGGTGAAATTAAACTTTTTTGTTTCATATCTGAACAGTAGCAAATGATTTGATAAATTTTATATTCATTCAAATAATTCTAGCACCACTTCCAATTTGTCCTTGATATTTTCATCCTGGAATAGAGTAAGGAGAATCCATGCAAACCTCTGGGAACTGGTCCCTTGCCCTCCTTAGGCTTTTGCAAAAAGACTCAAAGAATTATAGTGGAAACTATGTGAAAGTGTGTGTGCCAGCATTTTTGAGAGAGGGAGCCAATGCAAAATAATTTGCAAAGCCTTTATTTTGCCAAGTCAAAGCTTGCTTACATTTAGACCTTTCTTTTCATGTTTTCTGTTTTAATTCAATTCAACTAACATTTATTAAGTACCTACAGTGTACCAGACCCTATTCTACTTGCTGAGGGATACAAAGATGACAAAAATTTAGTCCTTCCTTTCAAAAAAAGTTTAAAGTGTGTGTAATGCAGGAGACAGAAAATAAAGTGACTAGGGCAGCCTTGGTGACTCATTAAAGAACCTCAGAAAAACATTTAAGGAAACCACTAGCCACCTGGATAATGAGCATGCTTTCTTACTCAAATTCAGTACCCAGAACCCAGAGAAAGTGGTTGGGGTGGGGGAGGATAAGGGGAACGGAGAGACAAAGAGCCAAGAGACAGCTGGATGCAGATGGAGTGGGGAGGCCTGGCTTGTCTTTCCCCTCTGCCCGTTCTGGCCAGTGGGGCACAGCTATCTGCTACTTGCTGAACATTTAGTACTTACTTGGTTTGCCCTGGCATTTGGCTTTTTGTGAAAAGTCTTCGCTAATGAGAGAACTGAGTGATACCTCAGCAAATCTTTCTGGGAATAGAACTTCTTTATAATGAAATACATATTAAAAACAGCTAACACTACAAAATTTCATAAATATATCCCTATTCCTACACCTTGACAATCCTACCACCTTTTCTAGTAATAAGACTTGAAGTATATTTCTAATGACACTTATTATACACAGATCATCTTGGACAATATAGTTCAACTTGATAATGCTCCCAGGGCATCTTCCCATTGCCCTCTGATTCATGGACAACTCACAAGTGGGGGCAGGTATTAAAAGATATGGAAGAACAAGATGCCCAAAGAAGAAGAGGAAAACCTTCCCCTATAGTTATTTTGAGTAGGATTAGGGAAATATGGGAATTTAAAATCTAACAGGATAAAGTGGTATGGAGGGATTTTGATCTATAACTGTGAAGGAATTTATCACTCTGAGGATATCACAAATCATTCAAAGTAGTAGTATGAATCATATGAGACAGGCAAGCTTCTTATGACAAAAATATCTTCAGTAGATCTTTTATTTACCCATTTGAAAGTAAACTGGATGGGGCAACTAGATGATGTAATGGATAGATGATGGGTCCTAGAGTTAAGAGGACCTGAGTTCAAATGTGGCCTCAGACAGATCTGGTTGGTTAATCTAAGAACATGCTCCGCTCCCCTAAGGGGAATCCAATATAACTAACATACATAGAACAAAGATTTCTTAAGCACTTAATTATCAACATATCATTGTGCTACAAGCACAAAGGCAAAATAAAAAGAGTCCTACTCTCGAGGAACTTATTACTGGCACATGAAGTATTTTGTACAGACTTCAAGGAAAAGAAGGTATTGGGGAAGCTGTAAGATTTTTATTTTTAATTTGCTTTATTTTTCAGCTTTATGTGCCCACCCAGAATCTAGCTTTGGACTACATGCATAATAGGTGCTTAATACGTGTTTGCTGGGTCTGAAGGAACAAAATCTGCTGCATCCTATTTGGAAAGCAATGCTTCCCTTACCCTGGGTTTGAATGCCAAGACTTAGCCTGGTTCTCATTCACAAAATAGAGAATTTCCCTGGTGAGGGGGGGCCACAGACCTAAGGTCCTCACTCCCCACAAATATTTCCACATTCACCTGAGCCGCTTTCTACCGGAACAAGGGCAACTGTAAGAACATTCATCATTTACTCTTGTTGACTGAATGTCAGCTTTTAGGATAATTAAATTTCAACCAGCAATATAATCCACATGTTAAGTTTCTTGTCACTAGCAGTGAAATAAAAGTTCTTGAAAAGAATTTCAGGAAGTGGAGATTTTAAGGCAGAAATACCCTTTAAATCACAACTTCACCCCAGATAGCCCCCTGTTCCTATCAGGGGGAAAGGAGATCAGTTACGAGCTAAGCAGGCTGCAGCTTTTAGGGTCCTGGCCTATTCCCAGGAATTGCTGAAGAAAAAGGAATCTTGTGGCTACCTTCTGCTGCAACCCAGCAGCCTGAAACCCGGCTTGTGCTTATGTGAAAGTTCCCTTCCTTTGCACCAGGGATTCTATTCTATTTTAGTTAGTTTTTAATGATATTTTCATATCATGAGACCCTTTAACATGTTGTAACACATCCTTATGCCTTTTATTTTATGGCTACCATGATAATGAAGTTCTGAACAAATAAGCATCATTGAAATTCATTCTTTTGGTTCACAGACATATTAGTATATTGAAAACCATCACAGCAGTCTTATAATCAAGGAATTGCTATATATTTTATGTCTTTCTTCAGAGATGAAACTAGTTGATGCTCTTTTTTTTTTGGAGGGGAAAGGTAGGGCAGTTGGGGTTAAGTGACTTGCCCAAGGTCACATGGCTAGTTTTTGTGTTAAGTGTCTGAAACTGGATTTGTACTCGGGTCCTACTGACTCCAGAGCCAGTGCTCTTTTCACTGCGCCACCTAGCCCCCCCCCCCAGGTGATGCTCTTAAAACTCCCAAGGAGGTGCCTCTAGGGGCTACATTTATTATATTAAAGTAGCGGAGGGGCCATTGGGGGAGAACCATGCAAGAAAACCTTTTTCTTTAAATATTCTGCTCAAAATTAGGATACAGTGAGCACTTCAGCATATAGAACCCGTCTTCTATGGAACTCAAAATCATTAACATATTCATATAATTATTAACTATTTAAATTTGAAAAGATTGTCAGAGATCATTGACAGTATTTGATTTACTTATCCGTTCAAAACATATATTAGAATCTTCATGTAAGCCTATAATTATTTTTTAAATATACTCTCCAATAAAATCCCTACCTCTCCCTAAAAATAATTTTCAGTAAAGAAGATTCACTGTACTGCTATCTAAATCATTCTAAATATTTTGAAATTGAAAGTGTATTTTAGCCTACCAGTCTTTTAGCACCCTAAGTATCCTTCTCTAATTCCTACAATGATATTTTCCTGACTCCAGAACTTGTTGGGAGAGTGAAGGCAAAATCAAAATCTTTCTTGTTCTATTACTTACAGGCTTTCCTGTGGGTCTCCAAGGGTAAAGACCTCTACAGTTTTTGGAATGGAAAGGCTGACTCAGCTAATTATTTTTTATTGAGTTTTATTGATTCCTTTTGCTTGGAGTATCATAATCATTTCCACCACCCTCCTTATCACCCCCAACACATACAGGTATACATTCAGAAATAAATAGTATGTAAAAACATAATAGAGACGGGGCTGTTAATTTCACTGATTTAGGGAATCCCAACATGAGGAATCTCCTTCAACCTACTTCACAATAGGTAGTCTTAGGGAATTTGCTAGAGCAGTGAGAGGTTAATGTTTTGCCCAGTTTAATGTGTAGACCTGATTCAAGGCAATTCTTGGATCTTTTAGGTTAGCAGTTAGAATGAAATGGGACTCTGATGGGTCATTGTACAGTTGAAAAACAGAGGTTTACTTAGCCTTATCATGAAACAGATACTAGACAGGGATGAAATGAGATACTTGTAAAGCACTTTGTAGACCTTAGTGTATAAATATGTAATAAACCTTAATATGCATACATAAAATAATTATTATGACAGCACTTAGCTTGAGTAAATCTGGCCCTCTTTACCTCAATATGGGGGAGTGCAGCTATGTGGCATAGTGGCTAGAGGGCTAGAGTGGATTTTGGGAAGACTTATCTTCCCAAGTCCAAATCTGGCTTCAGACACTTGTGATCCTGGGCAAGTCACTTAACCCTGTGCAACTCAGTTTCCTCATATGTACAAAGAAAAACCCAAATGGGTTCACAAAGAGTAAGACAGAACTGAAATGCCAGAACCAACAACAACTTCTGCGTGACATGTTTGATCATCAGGGTGGATCCAATCTTTGGATATCTACTGTGACTTAAGGGTCCCCTCTTCTGTGTGGGTTAATTCATTTTATGTCTGGTGGTTGTGGGCTTGGCCTTCATTCCTGAAGAGGACCACGGCATCAGGGAAGTGGTGACATTACTTTCAGTTGAATGGGATTTGAGTGAGAGAAGGTTGTGCAAAGCCCCAGCCTCGCTTTCTCCAGAGTCACTTGGGTTTGGTGGTGATGACTAGAGATGGCCCAGCTATTTTGTGTCTGTGTGGCTAGAGACTACCAGGAATCTGGCCTTAAGAGGAAAACGCTGAGCCTTAACTCCCTGAGTCATTCAGGTATAGGGATACTTCCAAGGAAAATTAACCTAATTTGAATGAGGAATGAATTTGGATATTGTTCTCAACACATTCAGGGACACATGGCCAGTTGAGACTATGAAAAATAATAAGGGGAAAAAAGCTTTTGTTTATATCCTTTGACAATTTTTCCATAGGAAATTGTTATTACTCATATATATGTATAAATATTATACATATATTACTCATATATATATATATATATACTCATCTACATATATATATATATATGAAGTTATTTAGACT
>JAQQSV010022055.1:0-10655 GCA_028646515.1 Pseudochirops corinnae | reverse complement strand
ATTATTATTATTATTATTATTATTAACTACATCCAACTGGAACTTGAGATACACAGGCACTGTGGTTGGGAGATCCATCCTGCCCTACAGAAAAGTCAGAGGGGTGAGGGGGGAAGACATAGGAGAGAATAGAGTGGGGGAGGGGGGATACACTGGGATGGCTGTTTTGGGGTGGTGGGTAGGGGAAAGATGGGGAGAAAATATGTAACTCAAAATCTTGTGGAAATGATTGATGCAAACCAAAATGAAATTAAAAAAAAAAAAAGAAATTGTCTGGGATCATTGTGTTGCTGAGAACAGCTAAGACACTTACAATTCTCCATCATATAGTATTGCTGCTACTGTGTAAAAAGTTCTCCTGGTTCTTTTCATTTCACTTTGTATCAGTTCATGTAAGTCTTTCCAGGTTTTTCTGAGGGCTTTCTTGTTATTTTTTACAGTAAAATACTGGGCAGTTTTCTTTCTTTCTTTTTTTTCCCCACATTTGTGTTTATTAAAAATCGACATCATAAACAAAACCTGTACAAGAAAATATTCTGACTTTCGTGGAAATGCATAACGGTAGTCATGGAAATTATCGTCTGGGACCCCCTCTTCCTCTGCCACGACCACGTCCTTGTCCTCTACCCTGACCTCGGCCTCTTCCTGCAACAGCTTCCCTTTTCTTAGATTTCACCTTTGGTTCAACATCCACAAGTAGAGTATCCAGAGGTAAGCTGTCTGCAAGGATGAAATACCGAATGTTATTTCCTCGTATACTCAGTGTTTCCAGTTGTACAGGCTCTCTGTTCTTCAAGGTCATTTTCACAGCTTTAAGATGTGTATTCATACTGACATCCACACCTGTGATTGTTCCATGTACTTGTGTTCCATTCTTCAGTTCGATGGTTACAGTTTCATGGCTCAACTTAATCAAAAATCTCACGAGCTTCATCCTTCACGGCGCCATCAACTTTTCAGTCCTGTAGGTCGCAAAATCACGACCCCCAGGGCGCTAACACGGGCTGAGGGAATGAATGGCCGGAAGCACTTCCACCAAGAGACTGGGCAGTTTTCCATTATAATTTCTTGAAAGATGTTATTTAGGCTCTTTTTTAAATCTTGGCTTTCAGTTAGTCCAGTTTTCTTAAATTCTCTCTCCTGGATATATTTTTCAGGTCAGGTGTTTTTTTCAGTGAGATATTTCCCATTTACTTCTTTTTTAAATTCTTTTGATTTTGTTTTATTGTTTCTTTATGTCTCATAGAGTCATTAGCTTCCACTTGCCCAATCTGGTTTTTAAGAACTTTTTTTTTCATTGAGCTTTTGTACTTTCTTTTTCATTTGGCCAATTATGCTTTTTAAGAAGCTCTTCTCTTCAGAAATTTTTTGTGTATCTTTTTCAATTTGGACAATTATGCTTTTGAAGACATTATTCTCCTAATTGGCTTTTTTTTTAAACTTTTTTAACCTTTGGCCTATTCTTTTAAGGTGTTATTTTCTTCAATATATTTTATGCCTCCTTTACCAAGATATTGACTCTTTTTTACTGATTTCCTTGTATCACTTTTGTTTGTCCTCTCAACCTCCACCTCTCTTGCTTGATATTTAAAATTCTTTTTACACTATTCCATGGCCTGAGACCAATTCATATTTTTCTTTGAGGTTTTAGATGTAGCACTATTGACAGTTTTCTTCTTCTAAGTGTGTGTTTTTAATCTTCCTTTCCACCATAATAACTTTCTATAGTTAGAAATATTTTTCTTTTGCTTGCTCATTTTTCCTGCATATTTCTTGACTTTTAACTCTATGCTAAAGTGGAGCTCTGTTTCCAGAGTGGAGTGTGCAATTTCCCAAGCTTCAGTGTTTTTGTACAATTATTTTCAGAAATAATTCTAGAGACCTGTAAGTTTTTAGTTCTTACAAGGTGGTGTTTCTAAGGAGAGGTGTGTTTACTACTCTCCTGTCCTGTGCTCTGTGAGTGACCTCAAGCACTCTTTTCAAAACATCCTAGAATTGTGACCATGGTTTCCACTCCTCTGTGGCCACAAGCTCCAATGAGCTAGTGCTCCTCCTCACCCTGGGACTTCCACCTAGGACTGTGATCCAAGTTTGAGTATGGGCAACACAACAGAATCCTGCCCCCAGAGCCAGCAAAGAGGCCCCTGTAATCTCTTTCTGACCGGTTGTTTGACCTCCTTACTGTTTGTGGGCTGAGAGCTCTGGAAGCAGCTGCTGCCACTGCTGATTTAGTCACTCCTGAAGTCTGCTCCTGGTTTACTGGAGCACAACCTGCACTGGACTGAGTTCCACTCTCACAACAGTGTGACAGATCTTTCCTGCCAGCCTTTTAAGTTTCTTCGGCTGGAAAATTGATACACTCCGTCCTTTGTGTGGGTTCTGCTGCTCCAGAATTTGTTTTGCGGCATTAGTTGAAGTTAGTTGGAGGGGAATCTGGGAGAGTTCAGGGGAGTCCCTGCCTTTTCTCCATATTTTGTTTATGTCTCCTTGACATTTTTTACATCACTTACATTTTCAAATATATCCTTTCCTTCTACCCCCTCCTTCCAGAAAGCCATCACTTTTTACAAAGATACAAAAGAGGAAAAAATCAGGGTAGCAAACTAACCAGTTTATTGAAAAAGGTCAACAACAGATGCACATCCAATAGTCTTGCATCTCTACAAATAAGTAGGGAGATAGCTTTTCATATAATTTCTTCAGGGTGAGCTCTGGTCATTATCATTTTACAGGATTCAGTTTTGATTGTTTTGTTTTGTTGTAGTTCTTTCCTTTTATATTATTGTAGTCATTATGTTTATTGTTTTCTTGGTTCTGCAAATTTCTTTACCTCTAAAACTTTCTTAAGAAGGAATTGTTCACCAGATATAGAGTAACACTGTATCTTCAGATCTGAAGACAGAACCCTAATAGGTTTTTTTTAAGTCCTCTTCCAATAAAAAAACTTCATTAGTTAACACCAGAAAACTTTAATACCTAGGGTTTCCATTCAGTATCCCAACTCCTGACTACCACTACATGAATATCATAGTCAGCATCAGCAAGTTTTCAGGCTTTTGCAACTCAGCTTCTAGCTGTGGTGATCTCTCATGGTAGTCATTCATTCTGAATCCTCCCCTCTTCCCCAATTTCCCACTTATTCTACCCAGCCAATTGAAGAATGGGTTGAGTTTGTTTATTGGAGGATGGGGACAGCCCATGGGTAGAAAGACTAAGCAAAGGGGAAGGCATAGTTCTCTGAGTCACACTTTAGCAGGGAATGACAGAAACCCAGCAAGAATTAGTTCTCCCCCCTGTAGAGGTAATTTAGGATAGGGACCCAAGCAGATCCCATATTCCTCAATAGGAAAAGGCTGAAGTACCCCAGCAACACAGAAGTCTATGCATCCATAAAAAAAAGGAGAAATTCCCAAAGTAAGTGACAGGAAACACAAGAGAAAAGCTGAATAAAAACCTAGCTTTTAAGCAGGTTGACAAATTTAAACAATCATAAAAATAGAATAAAAAATAAAAACTTAAAAATTTTGAACATGTGTTTTAATGAAAAGTATAAAATCTCCTTTAGGATATTGCTCCAGATATCATGGGTTTGGTCCCCATAGGGCAGCTGCTACCTTAGGTTTTGGGGGGTTATCCTGTCATGGGCTGCTCAGTGTCCAGCACTAAGCATGATCAGAGATGTGAACAAGAAATGACCAGACAATGTGGGTAGTTCGAGGAAGAACCATGAACTCCATTTAATGATTCTTCGAACAAGGTTTTTAAAGATCCAAAAGACAAAGATTCATGTACTCTTGTCCTAATCATATCCTGGAATTTTTATTATCAATAAAATAATCTGTCATAACGTGGAAGTGGCTCAGATAAGATAAGGCTTTGTTATCAAGGACCCAGGAAGTCATGGGGAAAGTCAGTTGTCTCTTATCAAAGTGTATCTACAGGACGAAGGATCCTCCCCAAGAGCAGGCTTCAAAGGCAGAAGCCAAAGCAGCAATCTCAAAGACATCTGCATAGAAACTGATCCCCAAGAATCAAGTATTTTGGCTTACAATAGTCTTTAGTCTGTTATATCCTGGAAGTAACATAATTTGATAAGGAACATGTTCTTTAGGTGCCTGAAATTTGGGGGCAAAGGATCTCAAACAAAAGACCTTTTAAGTGTATCCCTGGGGGGTCTCCAGGTAGCCAGCCTTTACAAGCCTCATCACCTCAAGGGGTCCTGATTAGGGCACACTGTCAAGATTTCTGTCTGAGTCCTGGATCAGGCCTCCTTGGCTCCCCACATTATCCTATGGTTCTATACTTCAGACATAGTTTACAAGTACCCAACAATGTACTTTCCATTAACAGTCAGCCAATATATGCAATCAAGTCTTAGCAAAGGCATATACTAAGATGGCATGGTAAGAATAGTAGCTATATAATATTCTCCCCTTCTCCCACCTTAAACTTGGATTAAATTTTCCTACAGATACACATTGGTAGTGAAACACATTTCTGCAGGACCTTAATGTCCTTTCTTTCTTCAGAGTCCTCATGAAGCTCCATTCTGGATATAGTATCTCTCCTGGGTAGGTGACTTAGCTGGGCTCTCAAAGTCTGCTTCTCTCATAGCTAATAATTGCCACAGCTGGTCCACAGACAGCTTTCTCTGCTGTCAGAGATTCCACTCCTGTTTGGTAATTTTTTTTTCTTGATTCTTTGTTCCCTAAATCATTGTCTAGAGAGTAATAAATGGTTCTTTACTTTCCATTGAATACAGTATGTCCCTATTGGTCAGGTAACTGAGGTAGAGAGGAGAGAGAAATCTTCCACTGCATCTTTATCACCTGCGCTTAGAGGTTTTCTCTACAGACGGCTGTTGGCTTCCAAATTTGTCCAGGGGGTAACCATTTAAAGCCATGTAAAGGCATGTTCAATTTTATTTGTCCTTCAATGAAGTCACTTCCTTTAATTTCATTAGGTAGAGTTATTCATACTCTTTATAAAGGTCTCACTGGGTGCCAACACTTGTTAACATGTTAACACCTTATTATCATATTACAGTACATTGTTACTTTACGTTACTTTATGTTATGTTATGTTACATTACATTACATTATATTATGTTATATAGTATTATATTGTATTATGTTATATTATATATCACATCTACTCTGCTTCCTGTGAGTGCATCGAGGAAAAGGGGGAGGGAAAGAGACTAAATCTTCCCTCACTTAGAGAAGGGACATTAACCATTATAATATGATGAAAGAGAATAGTTTAGTCTCCTAAAGATCATAAAACAATAGCAAGACATTTCAGAATGGTTTAAAAGCTATATAAAACTGTTTTAAAAAGAACAAATTAGGCATGAATTTAGATTAGAAATCAGAATTCACAAAGCAAAATTTTAAAACAAAAAGAGTAGGAAAATAGAATCCATAATAAGGAATCTCTTCAAAGAAGAAAAGATCTGAGGAAGAGAATGCCTGATTTAGAACACAGGAATACTGAAATGGAAGGAAATTTGGCAGAAGAGAAGCAGAAGGCAACAATGTTAAAAGAATTCTATATAGACTGAAGAAACTGACTTTGAAGACTAAGTGTACAGAGATACTTTGGAAAAGTAAAATGGAAAGAAATCAGATAAAGGTAGCAGAAGAGAGTCTGTTCAATTCAGCAGACATTTGTGAAGTGATCACTATGCAAGGATGGAAAACCACATAGCTTCTGCCATCTGTTCTAGTGTGGGGATGGAAGATTTGGACAAGTAGGATATTATTAAATGCATACAGGAGGTGAAATAGAGACTTATCTGAAGGATCAGGGAAGAGATGGTGGCATATGAGTTAAAAAAGAGAGAAAAGATGTTGATAAGCAGAAATCAAATTTCAAAATTCATGTTCCATGCATAGGGGGAAAACAGAAAGTAAGGAAGGTAGGATATGATGAGGGAATGTAAGTATTTCTTTCTTTTTTTTCTTTAAATAAATTTATTTATTTATTTATTTTTAGTTTACAATATTCAGTTCCACAAGCTTTTGAGTATTAAATTTTCTCCCTCTCCTCCTCCCCTTCCCCAAGACAGTGTGCAGTCTGATATAAGCTCTACATATGCATTCATATTAAACATTTTCACATTAGTCATGTTGTAAAGAAGAGTTATAACCAATGGAATGAACCACGAGAAAGAAGAAACAAAACAAAATAGAGAGAGAGCAAATAATGTGCTTTGATCTGTATTCAGACTCTGTAATTCTTACTCTGGATGTGTATAGCATTTTCCATCATGAACCTTTTGAAGTTGTCTTAGAATCTTGCATTGCTGAGAAGAGCTAAGTCTAACAAAGTTAGTCATTGTACAGTGTGACTGTAATTGTGTACAGTGTTTTGGTTCTGCTCCCCTCACTCAACATCAGTTCATATAAGTCTTTCCAGGTTTTTCTGAAGTCAGCCTGCTCATTATTTCTTATAGTACAGTAGTATTCCATTACATTCATTTACCACAACTTGTTCAGCCATTCCCCAGTTGATGGACAGTGGATGTAAGTATCTCAGTAAAGGATAATATAGTGAAATATGGCTAGGTTGGGAGGGAGGGAAACATAGATTGGAGCCAGATTGCATAGGACCAAAGTGTGAATCAGGTTGGAGAGCATATGGGTGAAGATTGTTGGAGTAGAATAGTATTGTTGTCATCGGAGTATGCTACAAGCCATGTGGAACAGAGGCTTGATAGTAGTGATAAGAAACTTAAGATATATAAATATTTGGTGGAATTAATTCTCTTTGTCCCAAGAAGAGCATAGTAAGATCTTGATTTGCCTTAATGATACTTTTATTCTTCAAAATGTTTCTGAACAGGAGAAAATTCTTTTTTACATCTGATTCTCTCCAATAAGAAAGAACTGGTTGCTTGGGGGTGGAAATAATGAAAAACCTTGGAGGGAAGTGGTCACTAAGAGCTAGGTGATCTTAGAATTTGTAGAAAGAGAAGTTAAGAATAGTCTGAAATGTACCCTATACTTTGGGAAAGCACATTTTAAAGAATTCAAAGAAAGGGGTAAGTAGGATGATAATAGCATTTATATAGGGCTTTAAGGTTTGCAAAGAACTTAATATTAAGTCATTTTTTCCTCACAACAACCCTGGGAAGTAGGTGCTGCTATCATTGCCATTTTACAGATAAGAAATTGGTGTATGGTGTGGCTAGGTGGCTCAGTGAATAGAGCACCAGCCCTGGAGTCAGGAGGACCTGAATTCAATTCCAGCCTCAGACACTCCTTGGGCAAGTCACTTAACCCCAGTTGCCCTCCAAAAAGCAAAAAAAAAAAAGAAAGAAAACTGGTATAGACAAAAATTAAGTAACTTTCCCAGAGTCACCTAGTATTAAGTATCTAAAACCAGATTTGAACTTGTGTCTTTTTGACTTCAGGCCATTGCACCTAGATAGATGCACATGGATGAAAATTCTGTGTGGCAAGGAGGGATAGGATACTCTCAAGAATGAAATTTTGAAGATAGACAAATCTGATGCAGAGGAAAAATGGGAATTGTCTAGTGCAGAGGTGGGGAGCCTGAGGCCTCCAGGTCACATTTGACCTAGGTTCTTGGGTGTGACCTTTTGACTGAGTTTAAGTTTTACAAAACAAATCCTTTTATTAAAGAGATTCAGTTTGGATTCAGTCAAAGGGCCACACTTGAAGACCTAGAGTACCACATGTAGCCCTGAGGCTGCAGGTTTCCTGGTCCTGGTCTAGAGAGAAAAAGATATGGTTATACTGACCAACTTAAATTTTTAAAAGATATATTTAGAAGATGAAAGCAAAGCAGGTAATGGAAGAAGAATACAAAAGTTGGGGAAAAGAAAATCAGAGAAGAGTTGGAATTACCAGGTAGGGATCAAAAAAGAATTGGAATCACCAGGAGAATTTGAAAGGAAGGAAAATGGACCTGTGTCTGCTGGATGTGAAAATGGAATGACAAAAGTCATGGGTTGGAATGGGTTGGAAAAGAAAAGAGCTAATAGGAAGTTGATGTATAAGAGAAACTTAGAGATAATAAGAGAGTAGCTGCCTTTGATGAGTTCAAGTTACCAAGTTTAGATGAATCATATATTTGAATACTGGGAGAACTGACATATGTGATTACTGAGACTCTTGAGATGAATTCTTCAGGATTGGAGAAATGCAAATGTAGTAATTTTCAAAAAAGGGAAAATGAACAGAGTCTGTAAACCATAGAGCAATAATCTTGACTTTATGGCAAAATTCTAGAACATGAAATTAAAGGTATAGAGTGTGAACATCAATGTAGAAATGGAAATTATGGGAAAATTATTGGTTTATAAGAAGAAACCTTGTCAGAATTCTACAGCAAGAAGAAATGCTTACACATTAATTTTATGTTAAAAAAAAAAAAAGGAAATGGTGATCATAAAGAATCAAGATGGCTTTATCAAGAACAAGATATAACACACTTCTCTCACCTTTTCAGAGTCAGTCAGCAAGCATTTCTTAAGTGCTTAATAAGTTCCAGGAACTTAGTGTTGGATTGCCAGACTATGGATGAGGAGAATTCTAAAAATCTCCTGCCAAACCCAAGATGAATCATTAACAGATCATTTTTGGACCTAAACATTCAAGTTCATCCAACTATATAATTTCACATTCCACATTTCTCATCATTTCTTTAAGAAAAGCATGAGAGACTTTGTCAAATATTTTGCTAAAATGCACTTAGATTCAATTAAATGCACTTAGATTAAAGACCCTATTGAAAAAACTTTAGCTAATTCATTTTGTTTAAGAATTTCATTTCTGTAGTGGAAAGATACAAATGCAGCTTTTACAGGGATAGAGCCATTTCCATATCCTCTCTTTCCCAGTCTAGGTCTACTAAACATTTCCCAGGTTGGATACTGAGGACTAACCTTACTTGCATGGTAAAGGATCTGTCTTCAAAGTTGTGAGAGCTTGATTTCAGCTTTACCCCTATAACAGGGAACCTGATCTTGAGCAGGTTGGACCATTCCATTGGTCTTGAGCACAGAGGCATTAGTCTTGTTTCCTATTTCTAATGGTTCACTAATCTTGAGAGCAGCCACTGTCAGGGAGGCGAGTCTGTTGACCAGTTTTAGCCAAGAATTCAGGAATGACCAGAAGGTTATTTTCAGCAATCAGTCAAGCACTTCTGGGAAGGTGGATCCTTGTGATCTTGTGGGTGCATATACTTTTACTACAGATGATTTTTTTTACTGTGTATCTGACATACTGGGCAACTCTTCTCCAAAAGAGACTTTGCTTAAGGGTTTTTAAAGTGCCTCCTCACCTCTATTTAGTTGGCCATGAAAGTTTTTCAAAAAGAAGTAAGCCTCGTCCTGAGCTGGTTTCTATTAGGAGTCTAATAGGAGAATTAGCACCATTTGTAATTCTCAAACAAAGACAAAATAGTAATACTGTATTCAGCTTTACACACAGGTCTTCTAAAAAAATGTTATTTAATGTTATTCTGTAGATAAACATTTCTAGCTAAGAAAGAGAAATGACCAAACTGCTATAGCTCACCTATATCCTCAGGGATCTCTGTACCCAAGGAGGAGTTAAGGTAACATTTCTAGGAATCTTGACCAAGGAAAAGATCACATGCACATTTGTGATGACCATTTCCAAATGCTCACCTAAAAATCTCATTTCTTCCTGTAACACATCCTTTAAGGCAGCCGGTTCTCAACTGTGGGTCGCAACCCCTTTGGGGGTTGAACGACCCTTTCACATGGGTCACAGGGGTTGCCTAAGACCATTGGAAAACACATATTTCTGATGGTCTTAGGAACCTAGACACCGTTCCTCTTATCCATCTCCAGGTGGGTCCGCCCACATGTAGATACACCCACATACGAGTATTAAAGGGTCACGGTATTAAAGGATCAAGGCATTAGGAAGGTTGAGAACCACTGAACAAACTCAGATGTCAGAAGAGGCTCAAAAAGCCAATGAGGTGTTGCCCATAGGGTATAAAAGGAGGACACTACAATGCAATAAAAGAGAGCTGCTGTGAGCTTCTCTCGCCTCTGGTCTCTTCAGTCCCTCCTGAGAATACAGCCTAAGGCTGGCCCTTAGGCTACTGAGTTAAGCAGCCATTACATAAATCAAAACAACTCTGAGGTACCACATCTTTCCAGTGAGATTGGCTAATGTGACAAAAGAAGAAAATAACAAATGCTGGAGAGGATGTGGAAAAATTGGAACACGGATGCATTGTTGGTGGAGTTGTGAACTGATGCAGCCATTCTGGAGAGCAATCTGGAACTATGCCCAAAGGGCTATAAAATTGCATACCCTTTGACCCAGTAATACCACTTCTGGGGTTGTATCCCAAAGAGATCATAGAAGTGGGAGGAAGACCCTGATGTACAAAAATATTTATTGCAGCTCTCTTTGTGGTGGCAAAAAACTAGAAATTAAGGGGATGCTCATCAATTGGGGAATGGCTAAACAAGTTGTGGTATATGAATGTAATGGAATACTATTGTGCTATAAGAAATGGGGAGGAGATGGTCTTCATATTCACCTGGAGAGGCTTATATAAACTGATGCTAAGTGAGAAGAGCAGAACTAGAAAAAATTTGTACACAATCACAGACACATCATATGTGTGATGACCAACTTTGA
>JAQQSV010022054.1:0-10655 GCA_028646515.1 Pseudochirops corinnae | reverse complement strand
GACCTGAGTTCAGATCTGGCCTCAGACACTTAACACTTACTAGCCGTATGACCTTGGGCAAATCACTTAATCCCAATTGCCCTCCAAAAAGTAAAAAAAAAAAAAAAAAAAAAAGAAATTCTCCAGGAAAATTTCCATGATATTCTAGAACTAGAGGGCAAAATAGAAATTGAAAGAATTAACTGATCACCTCTTTAAAAAGATCCCCAAAAGAAAACTCCTAGGAATATCATAACCAAATTCCAGAATTCCCAGGTCAAGGAGAAAATATTACAAGCAATCAGGAAGGAACAATGTTACTACTGTGGAAACACAATCAGGATAACAGAAGATCTAGCAGCTTCTACATTAAGGGATCGAAGGGCTTGGAATATGATATTCCAGAGGTCAAAGGAGCTAGGATTAAAACCAAGAATCACTTGCCAAGCAAAACTGAGTATAATGCTTCAGAGGAAAATATGATCATTCAATGAAATAAAGGACTTTCAGGCATTCTTGATGAAAAAAACTAGAGCTGAACAGAAAATTTGACTTTCAAACACAAGAAGCAAGAGAACGTAAACAGGAAAGAGAAATCATAAGGGACTTATTAAAATTGAACTATTTACATTCCTGCATGGAAAAACAATAATTGTAACTCATGAGACTTTTTTCAGTATGAGGATAGTTGAAGGGAATATATATGTATATATGTATACATACATATATATGTACATATATGAGAGTATGTGTGTGTATAAATACATATGTGTGTACATACATGTGTACGTGTATACATAGAGGGCACAAGATGGGTTGAATATGAAGGGAAGATATCTTAAAAATAAAATTAAGAGGTGAGAGAGGAATATATTGGGAGAAGGAGAAAGGGAGAGATAGCTTAGGGTAAATTATCTCATATAAAAGAGACAAGAGAACATTTACAATGGAGGTGAAGAGTAGGAAGGCAAAAAGGAATGGGTCAACCTTACTCATTGAATTTGGCTTAAGGAGGGAATAACATATGCATTCAATTTGGTATCTTACCCTACAGGAAAGGGGGGGGGGGAGGGGGAAGGAAATAAGAGGGAGTGATAGAAGGGAGGGCAGATGGGGTAGAGGGTAGAGGGTAGTTAGAAGCAAACACTTTTGAAAAGGGACAGGATCAAAGTAGAAAATAGAAAAGGGGTACAGGATAGGGTGAAGGGAAATGTAGTTAGTCTTTCACAATATAACTACTATGGAAATGATTTCAGTAACTACACATGTACAATCTATGTTGAATTTCTTGTCTTCCTGAGGGGGAGGGGTGGGAGAGGAGGGAAGAAGGGAAAGACTCTGGAACTCAATGTTTCAAAAAAACCCAAATGTTAATGCATGTTACCTGCAACTGGGAAATAAGATATACAGGCACTGGGGTATAGAAATCCATCTCGCCCTACTAGAAAGTTAGGGGGGATGAATGAGGGAGGATATAAGAGGGAACAGATTGGGGGAAGGAGTATTCAGTAGGCTCACTATTTTGGGTGGGGGTAGGGGAGAGACAGGGAGAAAAATTGGTAACTCAAAATCTTGTGGAAATGAATGTTGAAAACTTAAAAAAAAAAATCTTCCTGACTCCTGTTCACTACACTGCCTAGCTGCCTTGACTTTAGTGGAAGAGTGGAAGATGTATATACAGAGGAGGATTATACTAAATAAATGCTTCATTTTAGTCCAATACATGACCCCACTTCCAACATGTATACACTCATACTCAGTCCCTCCTTCATGGCTCTCTCAGTAATTAGTAAATGACATCTTCTTGGCTATTATATTCCACTTGGTCTCCCTGGTGAGTTTGTTGACTTTACCTGGTTGTGCATTTTGCCCCTGGGTGAGAACATTTCCTTCTTCCTTAATTTCCTTAGGATGAAAATTTTTTTTATAGCATTTTGGGAACCCTTGATGATAAAGAACATGAAATAGCATATTTTCTTTTGTGGTTGTGTCCTTATAACAAAAGATTTTTAATTCTCAGTGTAGGAGGAAAGGTAAAATTCATTTGAATATTTAAAAACATGAACATCAGTATTTTCTCATTTTCACTTTAATATAACAATCATCTGTACCACCCAACCCCATGTTAATGACATTTAATTATTGAAAATTACCTTAGAGATTATGTTTTTTTTTTGGGGGGGGGGGGAAGTGCTCTTATATGTCACTAAGACCACAGTCACTTAAAATTAATAATCAGTCATTTTTTGCATTTCAGTATTTTAGTTGATTTCACATCTAATAATTTAATTACTTACTGGCCACCTTTTTTAAAAGACCTAAAATATTCTAGAAATAGCAGATATTATTGTTGTTAAGCTTTTAAAAACTTAAACATATTATATTGGCTATTGTCTACTGGCCCCCAGATCATTCTCTCTTTGTCTTGAGGCCCCAAATCCTACCCTTATCCTAGGGGAATTAAACATTCATGTTGATGCTCCCTCAAATCTCCCAGTTCCTCAACTTTCTCAAATATCATGACCTACTTTACCATTCTACCTTAATCACAGGAAAGAATGGTCACATCTTGAGTCTCATCATTACACATATGTGTTCCATTGCCTTGATTAAAAATTTTGAAATTCTATCTGACCATAATATCTTATCATTTCATCTCTTCCTATGCCTCACCTCTACCAACCCTATTCTTTGCCTTTCAGGAGACTTCTAATGCCTCCATACCTTACTACTTTCTCAGGGCACTACAATTATTCTTATCTGATCTTACTTTTCTCTCTTCCCAATTTTTGGAGGTAGCTCCAATTCCAGCACACCCAGTTCAAGTTTTAAGTTGAGATGAAACAAAACCCTCAGAAGTTACTGAACCATCAACAAAAGGAAATTTATTTCACCCTAACCTAACAAGGCTACAAACCAAGGATATAATGCCATTTCCTCCTCTCTTATTCATCTCTCAACAATATGGCTTCTGACATCATTGTTCTATTGAAATAATTTCTCTGAAGTCATAAATGATCTATTAATTGCCAATTTTGATAGTCTTTTCTTGATCTTCATTCTTTTTTACTCTATTGCATTCCAGTGTTGACCATGTCTGCTAAACCTAGTTGCTCTCCAAGGTTCTAGATCACAACCTCTTTTATTTTCTCACTCTATATACTTTTTTGGTCACCTCATTAACTCCCATGGGTTTAACTATAATCTCTGTCTATGTGATTCATAAATCAATAAACCTACATAGAATTGTTCTCTGGAGATTTCATTCCACATTACCTAATATCTATTGGACATTGCAAACTCAGCTTCAGAGAGATCTGAGACTCAACATACTCCCAACTGAACTCATTATCTTTCTCCTTAAGCCTTCCTCTGTTCTAAACCTCCTCATTTTTGCAAAGGCTATTCTTTAGGCCTCCATAACTATGACATGATCCTGGACTCCTCATTCTCCCTCACCATACATACACAAATTCATTGCAAATTTTACTGTGTCCCCCTTTACACCATATCTACATCTGGCCCCTTCCTTCTGATCACATAGATATCAGGTCCTCATCATCTCTCACCTGGAGTATTTATTGCAATAGCCTATTCACTGGTCTCCCTGACTCAAGATTTTCACCCTTCCAGTTCATTGTGAATGGGGAGAGCTCTTAAGTGAAGACTCTCCCAGAAGCTGTATTGGAATGCAGACCGGAACCTTTGTTGAGAGTAGGCTAGGAGCAGATCGGCCTCATTTACTTATCAGAATGCACACCTGGAACTTTTGTTTGGGAACAGGCTGGGGGGGGAGGTGGGGAAATTCAATGAGGATGGGAGTTGCCTCCCTTCATAAGATTGTGCGCCTGCAGGAGGAGAGGGATGAATTCTCTTTGTTTGAATTCGCCCTGAAACGGGACCCCGCCCCTCCTCCAATGAGAAGTCAGGGATGCGCTGGTCTTTCCCATGCTGAGCTTGTAGCCCAGTTCTCACCCAATAGAAGTTAGGGATAGCAAAATAATGTATTTTTTATGACACTCAGGGGTTATTAAAAAGAGAGCACCTGGAGGGGCTCTCTCTCTTTCTTCAGACATGCATTGGGGAGGGACTTTCCTCCCTGCTTCCCGGGAATTTAGAAATAAATATTCTTGTTCACCACAAGCGCTCCTCTGTATATCCTTTAATTGGATAAGTGGGGTTTCTGACCCACACAACTGCTGCCCTAATGATTTTGTGTGGACCCAGACCACACAACCTGTCTTCTCAATTGGATTTTTATTGCTTCTAGGATAAAATAGAAATTCCTTTGATCAGCTTTTGAAGTCCTACACCACTTTGGCACACACCTTTCTTTCCACCCTCATTGGACATCCCTTCTTTTCCCTCCCACCCCACATACTCTGCAATCTAATCCAACTATCCTTTTCTAAGTTCCTCACACTTGACAATCCATCTTCCATTTCGGTGACTTTCATTGGCTGACACACTCTTGCAGTTCATTCCCACATTAAATGCACCTCAAAGAGGTTTTCTCTTCCTTTAGGAGGTAGTTTAAGCACTATGAAGCCTTTCCTGGTACCTTCCCCTATCCCTATCCCAAATGCTAATTTCCTTTCCCCCAAACTACTTGCATTCAATTGGATATATATGTATCTATTACCTTTATGTTTGAACCATATTCATTTTGATATATACTTACAAGTAGGGATTGCTTCATTCCTTGTGCTTGCTGGGTAGTACAGTGAATAGAGCATTGTACTTGGAGTCAGCAATGTATGAGTTCAAATTTGGATTCAGACACTCATACATTTGGGCAAGTCACTTAACTGGTGTTTGCCTCACCTTCCTATACTATAAAATAGAGATAATAGTAGCATCTATCTTTCAGAATTGTAAAGAATAAATATATACTATTTATAAAGCACTTAGCAGAGGGCATGGCACATAGTAGGTGCTATTTATATATTATTATTCTAAGCATATAATACAGTGCCTAGTACACAGTAAATATTTGTTGATTGATTTACCATCTTCTTCACAATATGCTCTCCTCTCTGAATTTTCATTGTGTGTCTGCTCCTCCATTCCTTTATAGACTCATCATCCACATCATACCCATAACAATGGGTATTCCTTAAGGGTATTTTTTGTTTGTTTGTTTTTTGGATGGAAGGTTGGGCAGTTGGGATTAAGTGACTTGCCCAAGGTCACAAGGCTAGTTTGTTTTTGTATTAAGTGTCTGAGGTCACATTTGAACTCAGGTCCTCCTGACTCCAGGACCAGTGCTCTATTCATTGCACCTAGCCACCCAACGGTCTTTCTTAAGCCTTCTCTTCTCTCTCTCCACTCTTAGTTACTTCATCAGTTCTCAAAGGTTTTATTAGCATCTCTATGAATATGATTCACAGACCAATAAATCCAGCCTGAGTCTCTTCCTTGAGCTTTAGTCCCATATCATTAACTGCCTATTGAACATTTCAAGCTGGATATACCCAACTTATAAAATTCAACATGTCCAAAAACACCTCTTTATATTCTTCCCCTCCCATCTCTTTATCAGACTACTCCTTTCTCTCTTTATAAGGCATCACCAGTCTTCCATTTTCCTCTCTCTCGTTCATTTGACATATATGTTGCCAAATCTTGCTGTTTCTATCTTCAATCCAAAAAGCTTATCTTATACAGCTACTACATTAGTTCTGGCCTTTATTGCCTGTCCTAACAATTGCAATGAACTATTAAAAGAGTTCTCTGTTTTATGTCTCTTTGCACAACTGCCAAAGTAATTTTCTTTTTATTATTTTTTCGTTCATTTTGAATTTAAATACAAAAAGACAAAAAGGCCATTTCCATGCATATAGCTCAACATAAAAAGAGGATTCAATATAAACCATTAATTTCTATTTTACCTTGCTAACTTTTTTTTTAAAAAATTGTGTAATAAATACTACACATCAGTTCCAACTTACCCCTCTTTTCTGTGTTTCCTTCTCAAAGTGATATTCTGTAAGCAAACATCTGGCCTTTACCCAGCAAACACCAATGGCTCTCTATTGCCTCTAGAATCAAGTATAAAATCTTTCATTTAGCTTTTAAGTATTTTACCATCTGATGCCAATTTATCTTTCTACCTCATTGTACATGACTTTCTTTCCCACACTCCATGGTCCAAGGATGCTCAATTTCTCTCTTGACTGGAATGAATTCCCTCTTCACCTCCACTTCACAGAATTCTTCACTTTCTTCAAGATGTATCTCAAGCATTACCTATATCATTTCCCCAGACTGACAGTGGTCTTCTTCCTAATTATTTCATATCTAACAACCTTGTATTTTTCTCTTGATATTTATTCTTTTTAAAATTTTTATATTATGTATTATATCATATATATATGTATAAATATAAATATATATAATTTGCATTGTATATATTTATATATTATATATATATATGCACACATATGTTGTCTCTTCTGATACAATGTAACCTCCTTGATAAAAGGGACTTTCATTCTTTGTA
Source organism: Pseudochirops corinnae (assembly GCA_028646515.1). Classification (NCBI taxonomy): domain Eukaryota; kingdom Metazoa; phylum Chordata; class Mammalia; order Diprotodontia; family Pseudocheiridae; genus Pseudochirops; species Pseudochirops corinnae. The sequence continues at coordinate 4,174 of JAQQSV010022054.1, read as the reverse complement.
TCTCTATTCCTATACCTAGCACATAGTAGGTACTTAAATACTTCTTAATTGACTGGTTAAATGCTTCCCTGAAGGGAAAAATCTAAAGAATGACATTTCAAACACAATTTAAGTTCAAAGGTTGAACAGAGACTCAATAATAAGTTAACATCTGTCTATTAACTTAGAGATTCAGTGCAGTACAATGTAAAGGGCTATAAATGAAGTTAGAAAAAACTAGGATTTGAAGCTTGGCCCTTCCATGTGCTGCGTGCCATTGGACAAATTACTTAGCCTCTCTCAACCTCAGTAGCCTCATCTGTAAAATGGGGGAGAATAATAATAACTCACAAGGTTGTTGTGAAGGCCAAATGTCTATAAGATATATAGACCTTAAGATGCTATATGGATGCCAGTTTTTGTGATCTTTGACAAAGGGATGTGCAGATTTGTTTGCTTCTTTGCTTTTTGGAACCCACATCTCTCTACCTCGTCCAGGCTGGAAGGGTAGTGGCTACTCATAGGCCTGATCTCACTACTGAGCAACATGGTGGCTGTGATGAATGAAAAGTTTGAGAGACGTAATTTCTTGGTAATTAATCATTTTATTAATTATGGCTAGCAAGTAATTAATAAAAGGATGGTCATTTGGTCATCTCTTGTGAACCAAAGATGAATCATGGTGACTTATTGACACTTATATACCCTTGGAAAAATAGGTGTTCTTGACAGGGGCAATTAACTTTGACTGGTTAGCAATTAAAGAGAAGAGTGAATATTATAATTAAGGTGGGCATAGTCTAATGAGGGGGTGGGAGAATATGACTTTGATTTTTACTTTTACTCCCAGACCATCTTCAGCCCTGGGCAATCTAGACAGAGGATCTATTGCACCTAAGCCTGAGTAGAACACAATGGGCTTCCCCACTTGGGTGGGGTTTGAACAAGATTGAAGAAAAAATTAATACAATCTCATTATCAGAAATGTCCTTCAGATGCTGATTTGACCTAGTAGAGAATGAGGAGCTAGGAAGGGAAAAAAATCCTGATTCTCCCCAACTGTAAATGGTTATTAATATAAGAGAGAAATAATCATTTCTTTCAGAGCTTTGACCAGCTCCGTTTCTAATCTGGTCTGGTTTACCTCTAAATAAGTAGGCTGATGGCATTCCCTTCCCCCATTCCCAGGGGTTCAGCATATTAATGCTAGATTTTGTGTGTTCACCTCATTGACTTTGGCCCTACTACATCTCAGAACTCTTGAACTCACAATGGATCTCCCAGCTTCAGTCTCCCTGATAAGGCCAAAAGCCCCTGAGCCTGAAGGAACATGCAGTTATTAAGGTAATTACTACCCTAATGAAAAGTGCTTGTGAATTAACACATTTCTTATCCTTAAAACACCAAATATTTACAAATGTTGGTTCTGCATTCTCTCAAGTTAAATGAGAGTTGTATGTTCTGTGGAATAAAGTCAAATCGATGAAAAGAAAACAGAAGCTATAAAAAGGGACTAGCAACATCAGAGGGAGTCAGGAAGCCTAAGACCCAGTTCCAGTTCTTCAGTTCTGTAACCTTGAGCTAGTAATTTAATGTGCTCTGGCCTTGCTTTCTGCATCTATAAAAATTAACAGAGTGAACTAGATTTCATCTAATGTCCCCCTGACCCCCATGATTCCCTGAGAATAAATCAGTAGAAAGTGACCATCATATACATAAAAAATGGCACCATAGATGAACATTTTCTCTTAACTGTTAGTGCCAAGATATTGCTGTTATTTGTAGATAGAAATGACAATTAGAACATTTTAAATTTTCCAATAGAACATCTGACATTTCTTGAAATTTAATGGCATTTACCAAAAATCCACTTCCAATTTATTGGTTTAAAACCTCCCCCCTTAGGATCATAATGATGAGGGGATAGGACCTAGATCTCTAAAAAGAAAAGACCATATCTTTGAAAGCAATCCCATCCCTGAATTTTCCCACACATTTCAGCAGCCCAGATCACAATCATCTCACCTAAGACATTTGATCTGAGGCATCTGGCCTACCCCAATCTACCTAGATATTTGACAGTCCTTTCACAGTGGCTCTTGATCTGGGGTGGTCCAGGTGCAACAGTGAAAGGAGTTAAGTAGTCTGGAGTGGGTCAAGAGCCACTACGAAAGGACTATGAAGTGGTCTGGGACTGGTTTCTTTCCTTTTAGGGGTCCAGGTTCCATCACCCCATCAATAGAATCACAAAATAGAATAGAATTTCCAGAGTTGGAAAAACAGTAAGATCATGGATTTAAGGACACAAGGAATCTTTGAAGTTGTCTGGTCTAAAGCCTTCCTTTTTTTACATGAGGAAACTGAGGATCAAAGAGGAATAGAGGTCATCTAGTTGCCTAATTTGAATTACCTTTGTGGATAACTTCATGTTCATTAGGAATTCCATTTACAAATGCATTTTGGGGAGCATTAATTTTAATTGTTTGTCTCCCTTAGCTTTCTGGAGATGGATGAACTTTGCGGGTGTCCTTCTAGCTCTATGTCATGGTTGGACCAATACATATTACCTACTGTCAAGATATCATATTTGATTTGCAAGACGTTCCCATGTGTGTTTCATTTGGAAGCTATTATTAGGTCTCTGGCTGGTAGATGACAGTGACAGATGGTAATCTATCAAAATCTGTTACAAAGGAATTATCCATCACCTATTCTCTGATGACCCAAATCTGCCAGTTCAGCTTCCATTTGGTCTTAGGTGTGGTGTCGATGAAAGTCTCCCAAACATGTTCCTTTGACGTTACTTTGTGGAGCAGAAGAATTAGAAAAATTCTCATTGAAACAAAAGTTTAGGGAGGTTCTGCTGAACTGAGGAGGCAAATTAAGTCAGCAAACTTTTATTAAGTATGGACTATATGTGTGGCATTGTGTTGAATGGTAGGGATACAAAAAGGGGCAAAAACAGTCTCTGCTTTCAAGGATCACAGAGTCTAATGAGGGATACAACAGAGAAACAGCTCTCTATAAGCAAGATACATACAGAATAAATTTGAAATAATCTCAGAGGGAAGGCTCTAACATTAAGGCAGATCAGAAAAGACTTCTCATAGAAGGTAAGATTTTAGTAGACACTTAAAAGAAGCCAGGAAAACTAGAAGGTGGAGCTGAGGAAGCAGAAAGTACCAGGCACAGGGAACAGTCAGTAAAAATGCCTGGAGTCAGTAGACAGAGGGTTGTGTGTGAACAACAGCAAGGTTGTTAGTGACACTGGATTGTAGAGTATGGGGGTGGGGCACTGGGTTCTGGAAGTAATAGGGAGCAACTGGAATTTATTGAATTTATTGAATGGGGCGGGGGTGACATGGTCAGAAATATTTTAGAAAGATCATTGATAGCTGAGTAGAGTGGAAAGAGGCTTAAGGCAGGGATACCAAATAGAAGGCTATTACAGTAGTCCAGGCATGAAATGATAAGGTCTTGTACCAGAGCAGTGGCAAGCTTCAAATATGGTCCTGGTGACAGCTGACTGTTTCCCAACAACGAGACTTAATTAAGGAGAGATGGCAATTGAGATAGGAAAATTTAGGTTTGATGTCAGGAAAAAATATTTCCTCACAATCAGAGTTCTTCTAGAGTGAAATGGGTTTCTTTGGGAGCAGGAAGAAGTGAGTTCCCCCTCAGTTGAGGGCTTTTAGCAGAGGCTTAATGACAACTTGCTAGGCATGTTGTGGAGGTGCTACTTTTTTGGCTGTGGTCTAAAATCCACAGAGCTCTCTTTGAACTCAGAAAGTTTGTGCTTCTGAGAGAGGCTCATTATGAATAAGATTGGGCATAGAGTGGTAGATTCTCTCTTTTTGATCATGACAATCCATGAAAAGGATAAAAATTAAAAATGGCTCCTATGTGGATGCATAAAATCACAGATTTTCAGAGCTGTAAGTCTTAGAGATCGTTTGTCTATTCCAGTTCAATTTTCATCTTATAGATGGAAAAACTGAAGTTCAGAGAAGTGAAAGGATGATGAAAACCACTCAGCTAATAAATGGCTGAGCCAGGATGGAAATTCATTTCTTCCTCCAATTCTTCTTTCTTTAGTTTCTGGTGGTCCTGCAGAGTAAAGGGGGCAGAGGTTCTTAGAGTCACACAGTCCTTCAACTGCCTCCAAATATCCATTAAACTCTGTCTGCTTAACATG
>JAQQSV010022052.1:0-10656 GCA_028646515.1 Pseudochirops corinnae | reverse complement strand
CTCTGCTTCCAGAGGGGAAAGCTCTGTCCCAAATCACTGGGGTTTTCCCAGCTGCTGAGCTATTTGGAAGCTGCTACAGCCCCCACCAGCTTTGACTCACTGAAAACGCACCCCAGGACCACCACCCAAGACCAGGATCCAGATCCAGGCCACTCACTGCAAAAGCACTTAGCCTCTGAATGATTGCTTGCCTCCCCTGCAGTGTACAGGCTGGGAGCTCTGAAGCAGCCATGTGAAAGCAGCTGCAGGGCCGCCACTTCTGCTGCTTCCTTCCCCTGGAGGCAGTTTAGCTGGACCACTTTTCTTCCCCAAATTTTAGCTTAGTTCCACTGACCTTTCACTTTGTTCTTGTTTCTTATGGTTTGATAATTCTGGAAACTGCCACAGCTGCCGCTGATCCACTCTCCTGAAGGCTCCATCTGCGGCTCATCCTGGCCACCCCAGGGCCAAGCTGCAGTTTCCAGCTGTGCTCGTTTTGGCTTCTAACGTGCTCAGATGAGCCCTTCCTGCTGAGCTGCCTTCTGTGGGAGATGTGTTTTTCTGTATTTTTGTGAGTTTTGGAGCCCTAAAATTTGTTTAGAGTCCTATTTTATGGGTGTTTAAGGTGTCTATATGAGAGCTACATAACCTTGTTGCTTCTATGCCACCATCTTGGCTCTGCCCCACCCATTTTTTCAACTTAACTCACTTCCCATGAACTATTCTTCCACTCTACCTCAGTCACACATAAGGATGACCATGTCCTTGATTTTGTCATCATCCATAAATGCACCACCTCTATGTTCAAGAATTGTAAAATCCCCTTATTCCACCATAAGCCATTGGCTTTTGACCTCTCCTTCTGTTTTCCCTTATTAAACCTTGCACATTGCCTTACTATGACCCTCAATCCCTTGACCTCCAATCTTCCAAGTCATTGCACCTGCACCAATCACTCTCTCCTCTTTTTCTCATCTTGGCTCCCTAGTGTATCAATTCAACTTTAAAATATCTTTCTCTCTTGAATCCCTAGATGTCTTATTTAACCAGTTTTCCCCTGCCAAATCTTAGCCTTGGGTTACTTCCACCATTCATCATGTCTGCTGTTAAACATGTGCTGACAATTGAGAAACTCAAGTAAGCACTTTGATTAAGTCCACTACAAATTTATGCTACACAATCTCACCTGGACCTTCACTGCTGCTAGACAATCCTTCGATACCTGTCTGATCAACACAGTGGCTCTTCAAAATCTTTTCATCCCTTTTTATAGTTCCCATAGTTTCCCCTGTCCCCAGCTGAGAACCCTGCCTCATATTTTATAGACAAAAAAAATGAGATCATTCATTGTGAGCTCCCTATTCTCCCCTCTTCCTCACCTCCTATCATTTAGAGGCCTTCTGCCACTATTTCTTCCTTCACTGCCATCTTGTCCCTCACCAGAAGCCTTACTCCTTACCAAAACTAGCTCCTCTACCTGTTCAAGTGGTCCCATTCCATCCTATTTCCTTCAACATATTGCCCTTCTGTCATCCCTACTCTGGCACTTATTTTCAATCTATTCTTGCCCACTCCCTCATTCCCTACTGCCTACAAATAAGTCCATGCTTCCCCACTCCTGAAAAAATCTTCACATGATTCATCCCTATTAACGATCATTCTGTATCTCTTCTGCCCTTTGTAGCTAAACTTCTTGAAAAATCCATCCAGAATAGGTCTCTGTACTTTCTCTCCTCAGTCTCTTCTTAATCCTTTATAATCTGGGTCCTAACCTAATCTCTACACTGAACCTATTTTAGCCAAATGATCTCTTAGTCACCAAATCTGATAACCTTTTCTCAGTTCTCATTCTACTTAACCTCTCTAAAATCTTTGAAACCATTGATCGTTCTCTGCTGGTTGATATCCTCTTCTCTCTGGGTTTTTAGGACACCACTATCTCCTGTTTCTTCTACCTATCTGTTCCTTCTCTGTCCCCTTTGTTGGATCTTCACCCACATCACACCCTCAAATCATAGGTATCCCTCAGGGTTCTAAACCCTCTTCTCCTTCTATACCCCTTCAATTGTTAACCTCATTAGTTCCCATGAATTTAATTATCATTTCTGTCCTAGTCTCATATCCACTTATCTTTCCCCAAAGCCTCTGCTGACCTCTAATCTCACATCTCCAACTACCTTTCCCCCCACCCCATTTGCCTTCACTTTCCCTATTCCTATAGAGGTTAATGCCATCCTCCCAGTCCCCCTCCCAGTCACATCTCCAACTACCTTTCCCCCCACCCCATTTGCCTTCACTTTCCCTATTCCTGTAGAGGTTAATGCCATCCTCCCAGTCTCTTAAGCTTGCAACCTAGGAGAAACCCTCAACTCCTCACTATATCTCATTCTCAGCACCTAATCTGTTGCCAAGGTCTGTCGGTTTCATCTTTGAACCATTTCTCATATATGCCCTCTTCTCTCTTTTGACATTCTGCCTGCTCTAGTACTGGCCCTCATCACCTCATACCTGTAATATTGTAATAGCCTGCTAGAGGATCTTCCTATCTCAAATCTATCTTCACTCAAATGCATCTTCTATTCAGCCACCAAAGTGATTTTCTTAAAGTAGAAAATTAATCATATCATGGCACACACAAATACACACACACACACACACACACACACACACACACACACACACACACACATGCTATTGCTTCCAGGACCCAGTATAAAATGTTCTGTCTGGCATTCAAAACCCTTCATAACCTGGCCCTCTCCAACCTTTCTGGTATTTTCAAAATATAAAATGAGAAAAAGAAAACAAAAAAAAACAACATTGCCATGTACACAACACACCATAAGAAAGGATTCAATATAAAAAATAAATTTACATTTCAAGCAAACCTGTATAATAATTACTACACATTTGCTTTTAAAGCTGCCCAGCATTTCTTTGCTCCCCTCATTAGTTTTCCTTTGTTTTCTGCTGTGCACTTTTCACTTTATTTCTCCCTCTCCCCTACCATCCAAAAGGATACAATTAAGTATATGAATAGATAGGTAGATAGATAGGTAGATATGTACAAACATACATGTGTCTACACCTACACACTTGTACACTTATATGTAAGACCATACTAGGCTTATTTTGACTTGTCATCTCTTTCTCTGAAGGTGGATAGCATCTTCCTTCATAGGTCCAAGTCTTTCCATGTTTTTCTGAATGAACTAGCTCATCATTTCCTACACCATAGCAATATTCCAACACAATCACATTGTATCTGACAGATTGTCTATGAGATTCACCTCCCCTCCCCCCCCCCCGCCGCCAATTTTCTGCATTCCTTCTAGTCTTGGCTACATAGGTTTTACTTATACAAGAAAAATTTAATTTAAAATAATTGAAATTATCCTTCTTACACTTCAACAATGTTCTCCCTTATAACATAGTTTATGGTCTGATACAGCTGAATCAACTTCCTTTACATCTTTTTTTTTCCTTGTTTCTTTTCTGATCTTTTGCTTGTCCAATGAACTTTGTTATAATTTTTTTTCTAACACAGTAAAATAATTTTTAGTAATTTAATTGGGATTACGTTAATAAATAGGTTAGTTAGGTAAAACTGTCATTTTAAAAAGTATATTGGCTTTACCTACTCATGAACAATAAATATTATTTAAGCTATTTAAAGTTAAGTTTATTGGTATAAAAAGTATTTTAGGTTAATGTTCATGTAATTCTTGTGTCTCTTTTAGCAGGTATATGTGCTCAGGTATTTTATACTGTCTAAGTATTTTAAATGGTCTAAAACAATATTGAATAATATTGCTAACATAGTGTAGTTATTTTTCATTCCTGATTAAATGTATTTTAACTTTAACTTTGTGTGAGATCATGATTACTATCCCTGCGCTTTTTACATACTAAATTCTTCTCTTGTTCTTTATTTTATTTTTGTACATATCTCTCATTTTTATAATGTTTCTTGAAAGCAACATATTGTTGAATTCAAAATTTTAATCTGTTACCCATTTCCATTTTATGGGTAAATTTTTCCCATTCACATTCAAAGCTACAACAACTCGTGCATTTTCCTCCCTCCTATTTTTCCTCACTAACCTTCTCACCCTTTTTACCCTATCTCTCCTCACTTCTCTGCTTCATTTCTACCCACTACCTTGCCCTCCTATTCCTTATCTTACTCACCCCTCTAAGAGACCCTCCCTTGTCCTCTACCCACACACTATCTCTTTGCTCTCTTATTTCTTTCAGAATTTGGAAGAGTTTTATTCAATCATACGTACATACATACATACATACATATGAGTGCTCACGCACGTGTGCACACAGACACACACAGACACACACACACACATTTCTTCTTTAACCCATTCCTGATGAGGGTAAAATTTCAGCACTAACTGCCCTCATTCCTACTAACTTCTTCTGTATCATTTTTTTCCTTTTATGTTTCATTTATATGAGATAATTACTCCTTTTTAATCTTTCTCTATACAGTTTTATTTTCTTTAGTATTACCCCATCATACTCACCTTAGCTCAAGCCTTTCTTTCAATCTACCCAAATAATTATGACAATCATAGGAATACTGCTAATATTTTAGGATACATGAAGTAAACAATTTGATCTTAATGAGTTCCTTATAATTAGTTCTGGTCTTCTTATACTTACTGCCCAAAATGCACTTATTGATCTAGTAACACTGTCATCCTGGCTGTTTCATAAACAAGACACTACATCTTTCAACCTCAGACACATTTTTTCTGTCCGTCCCCCATGCCTGGAACACTCTTCCTCCTCATCTATACCTATTGACTTCCTTGGTTTCCATTAAATCCCAACTAAAATTCCATGTTTCAGTGGAAACCTTTCCCAACCCGTCTTAATTCCAGTGTTTTCACTCTTTTAATTATTTCTATTTATCCTCCATATATAGCTTGTTTGTATGTATTTCTTTGTGTGTTGTCTCCCTCATTAGACTGTGAGTTCCTTGAGGCCAGAGACTATCTTTTGATTTTGTATCCCTAGCAGTGCTTGGCACATAGTAGGTACATAAGAAATGTTTATTGATTAATCACTACTAGGAAAAAAAAAGTTAATTGAGAAACCATTAAAAAAACTACCAGCTTGGCTGCTTACTTTTTTTCTTCATTTTTGAAATGTATCAGGATAATCTTCAAAGATATAGAGGTACAAAGGCAGGGGAGTTGGCACACTATAATTTCTTTTTCTTGACGTGAGTAATGTCATTTTAAAATAAGCCTCAATTTCAGTGTGTGTTCAGTCAAGTCTAATTCCTATGTTTAACTTTCATTTACCCCAGTTCTTATGCAAGTGCAAATTGAAAGACAGAGTCTACCCTATATTGTGACTCTGAAGCCAGTGACTATATGATTAAAAAGTCTTTGACTCCTCCCCCTCAAAATAGCATACTACTATTAGAGATAGTGACTGACTAGCTGTAAACCAACCATGGTGACTATGTGTTTCCTTTATAAAATAATTTCAATGGAAAAAATAGCTTGCATAGTTCAGGTATTGTGTGGAGCCCATTCTTGCTATCAGAACCGTATAGCTCACTCAATCTACCCGCACACTGAGCAGTCTGGGATTCCCAGAGAGGCTGCAGTGCAACCACACCTCTCTCAGGGTTTTTGGAAAAAGCATGGTGTGGGGTGGTACACTCTACTTGCCACTGTAGCTCCTGAGTCCCTACAATGGTGCTTCCCATTTACATGAAATTAATCATCATTGGCTATACACTCTTAAACATTATATATATATATAATCACTAAGGCAGAAAAGAGAATAACTACATCATTTATACATTGAAAGGCAAAAGTAGAAATAATATTTAAGATTTATTTATTTGGGCTCTAATATTACTCTTACTTATCTAAGGATTGGACTGATATCCTCTGAGGTTGCTTTGAATTTCATTAGTCTTTAATGTGTTTTCATTAAGGAAGTGAAGAAGGGAGTAAATTATCAGGATAATTTACTCCCTTCTTCTCTTTTCACCCTATGCGTAAACAAGGTTAAGCTTCATTTTGGGGGATGCTTAACTTGTAGTAAATTTTTCATTCTAAGCAGTCATTTAAAATTCCAAGGATAATAGGGAGGAATGCCATACCCCAAAATACGTATGCCCTATTTGGATAGCTATATCAAAATTTATATTCTTATTATTAAGTCATATTATAAAGTTTATCAAAGTTTTCCATGTGATTTTTTTCACATTTTTATTTTTCAAATATTTTAATCGCTTCTTAGCATGCTTCATAAATTGAACAGCATTCCAAAGACAACTAGAAAGGTAAAGGGCTTTGATCTCTTGCCATATGAGGATTGGTCAACAGGACTGGAGATGATCAGCCTCAAGAGTCAGGTGGTAGTTTATAGCAGTCTTTAAGAACATAAATTTAGAGAAGACATATGGAAGAAGGATTAGTTATTTTCTGCTTGTCCCGTATGGCAGATCCAGGAACAATGGGTAGAAGGTCCAAAGAGGTAAACTTTGGCTTGATGTAAGGAAAACCTTCCTAACTATTAGACTACTATGGGAGACAATAAGTTTTACAACATTTACTTAGGCCGTGTCTGAATGACCACCTGTAAGTTATACTTTATTTTTGTTAGACTAGATGGTTACTGAAATCCTTTCCACTCTGAAATTCTATGATTTTGTGATATTACCTCATACTCGTTTCCTATTATCATCATAGAAGGTATAATTCTGTAATGTGTTTATACTTCAAAGTTATTTGATTTATCTTTGAAAAGATATGAAACTTTTCTTGGTAGAGAGGTGATGAATTACAAAAGAGAAACAATAAGTCAGTAATCATAAATATATATATATATATATATATAATTTGCCAACTATTTTTCAGCCACTGTGTTACATTAAGTGCTGGGAATGTAAATGCAAGGAATAAAGCAATCCCTATAGGCAAGAAAGTTATGTTCTTATGGGGGGGACCACAAGTATATTTTTAAACAGGTTGTTGTTACTGCTCACTTATTTTAGTCCTATATAAAGCTTTAAGCTTTGTGATACCATATGGGGTTTGCTTGGTAAGGGTGTTGGAGTGGATTTCCATTTCCTCCTCTAGCTCGTTTTACAGACAAGGAAACTGAGACAAGCAGGGTTAAGTGACTTGCCTAGGATCACACAGCTATAAGTGCCTGAGACCAAAACGGAACTCAGGTTTTCCTGAATCCAGGCACAGCACTCTATCCATTGTGCCACTGAACTGCCTAAGGAAAATATAACAAGCAAACAAAAAGTGGTTACGAGCCCCATGACGTTTAATAAATCAATGCAAAGAAGAAATTACATAGATAGATAGATAGACAGATAGACAGAAAGATAGATAGATGTGTATATGTATATATAATACAGTATATATAATACATATGTATGTGTGTATGAAGAGAGACACAGAGAGAGAGAGAGAGAGAGAGAGAGAGAGAGAGAGAATTAAGGTCAAGGTAGTTTGAAAGGGAGGGCATTATGTTAGATACTGTGTTGATTTGTAGTATTTAGCTGTTTTTCTTTGTTACAAGGGAGTATTCTACGGGGCAAAGGATTGTTGGTAAATGACAGTGATAGTAAATGATCAAAAATTCAATAACATTTAAAATAAAAGAAAGATCACAAATTAACTTTCCATTTCCTCCCTTTCCCCTCCTCTCATTATTTTAAATGACTATTTAGAAAGAAATTTATTAAGAGTTAAACATACCCAAGAATGGAACTTAACCTTGTTTACACACAGGGTATAAATATATAACAAACAGCTATTAAAGACAGTGACTGACTGGTTGAAAACTCATTATGACTATGTGTTTTCTTTATAAAATAATTTCTGATAGAAAAATGGCTTGTGTAGCCCAGGCACTGTGTAAACCTTATTCTTGCTATCAGAACTGTGTAGCTCACCCAACCTCACACACACTGACCAATCTTCACAGAGAGGGGTCACACACATTCTCCTGTAATGCAATCAAACCTCTCTTGGGGTTTTGGCAGAAACCACGGTGTAGGGAGATATATTCTATTTGCTACTGTTAACTCCTGAGTCCCTACAATTGTGTTTCCTATTTACATAAAATTAGTCACCATTGTTTATTAACTCTTAAACATAAAACAGTTAACAAACAATAAGGCAGAAGAAAGAACAACCATGCCATGTCATTTATATTCTGGAAGGCAAAAGTAGAAATTAGATTAAAGATTTACTTATTTACCCTCTAATATTACTCTTGCTTATCTAAGGATTGGACTGATATCTTGTGAAGTTGCTTTGAATTTCATTATTCTTTAATGTGTTTTCATTATGGAAGTGAAGAAGGGATAAATTGTCAGGATAATACCCCTTCTCTCTCTCTCCTCACCTTTTAATCTTCTCTTGGAAAATAGGATAGCTCCTGAAAAATAATTTTAGTTTATTGGTATTATTTTTTTAAAAAAATCTAGTGGGATAGGCAATAAACAACATGATTAATCTGAAAAATCTTAAAACCTGGTTTGTAAAAATTCCTCAAGGACTCACTTCTTTTTAGCCAACTATAAAACAGAAATAACAAAATTTCACATGCATGTGACATGTTTCCTCATATATTAAAACTCTTTTTTTTTTTCAGATATCTTATTTTTTCTCAACATCACTAGGAAACTGGAAAAATGAAAGTGTAAAAATTATTCTGGACACTGATGTTCGATTTCACTATTGACCAATGTTAGCTTGCACCCAAAAAAAAACAGAAGGGAGTATAAGAGACAAATGCCTAGACAGGAATATTTTACAAGGTGGCACTTGGAATGAGTCAAATGACTAACAGTTTAATGAAGAGTAAGTTGAAAAATTTGAATCACAGCTACTACATATTTAATATCACCTCAGTTCAACAGATCACATTGCTAATGGTAAAGGGCATCAAGGTGATACATTGATGCACAAACAAAACAAACACAACCAAGATTATAAGGAAAGCAGAAATACAGGAAACAATTTTTACAGCAAGTGTTTGTGATAAAGTCTTCATTTCTCAGATATATAGAGAACTGAGTCAAATTTAGAAGAATACAAGTCATTCCCCAATTGATAAATGGTCAAAGGATATGAATGGGATTACAATGATCCAAGACAATTCTAAAAGACTCATAATGGAGAATCCTATTGAAGCATACCATTTTCACTTTTATTTTTGTTGGCTTTCCCCTTTTTTCTGGTTCTTCTTTCACAATATCACCAATGTGTAAATAAAATAAGATAATACATTGAGCATGGACTGCTTGAAGGAAGTGGTGACATTCAGTTGGAAGCAAATATTTGGGAAGTGGTTGAGGAATGGAGTAGGCATTATAACTATCTTCGAATATTTGACAGATGTGATGTGGAAGAGAGATTATTCTTTTTGGAACTAGAAGGTAGAATTCACATCAATGACTTGTTGTGAATAATAAATTGAATGATTTTTTTAATGTCCTAAAAATTAGAACCATCTAAACATGGAATGTGTTCATTTATTTTCCCTATGAAGATTATTCTCATTTCTAGTTATCAAATTCTGGTATGTCTCCTGACCTCTAGTTTTACATTGCCAGGTGAAACATCTTAAACTGAGTGTACTATAAGCATCTCACACTCAATATATTCAAAACAGAACTCTCTTATCTTTTCATCTGAAACAAGGGTGGGGATGTTATGGCCTTGAGGCCACATGTGGCCCTCTAGATCCTCAAGTGCAGTCCTTTGAATCCAAACTTCATAGAACAAATCCCCTTAATAAACAATTTGTTCTGTAAAATTAACTCAGTCAAAAGGACATACCCAAGGACTTAGAAGACCACATGTGATCTCCAGGCTGCAGGTTCCCCATCCTTGTCCTAATCTACCCAATTCTCATTACTATAGAAGACATCATCATCCTCTCAGTCCCCCAGTCCTAAACCTTATAACATTCTTGGGTCTTCTTTGCTCTTCAATCTGTAGTGAAATCTTGTCCTCCCCTTTCATATATGTCCCCTTCTCTGTATACATACAATCATTGCACATGTCATAATCACCTCTCACAGTAATGGTAATGGAATTTGAAGATGCCCCCATATTGGCTTGGTTTTTGAGTTGAGTGTTAAAACCCAGAGCTTGTGAATCCTACTTGTGGGATGGACTTGTTGACGTGAAGAGAAAGGGCTGAACTGAGAGGGGCTGTGAATTGGGAGAGAGGCCCAAGGCTAGAGAAGGCCAGAAGGACTTTGGGAGAGCAGTATCCAGTATCATGGAGGCTGAGTTTCTGAGAGAAAGACTGCTAAGAGCCCATTGGAACTGCCCAGGACTTTTGAGAACTGCCACCTGGAACTGCCAAGAACTGAGGAAGCATGACTGTGATGCCAGTATTTTGTCTGTCTGTTTTGATGTTGTTTTGCCAGATTCACCTGATGGTGAAGGACAGTGTTGCTGTTGTAGAGGTCCTGGAACCTTGCTGTTGATTCAGAAGCCCTGAAGAAGGATTTTCTTGTGGTATATTTACAGAAATCCTGGAAGAGGGCCTTGCTGATGTTTTCAGGGGTTCTGGGACTGTTCTACAGGCAGAGAGTGACTTGATGAGGACACTGGCTATGGCTTTGTTGAGCCTTGTCTCCCCAGGAACTGAGATTGCTGA
>JAQQSV010022051.1:0-10656 GCA_028646515.1 Pseudochirops corinnae | reverse complement strand
AGAAGAAGAAGAAGAAGAAGAAGGAGAAGAAGAAGAAGAAGAAGAAGAAGAAGAAGAAGAAGAAGAAGAAGAAGAAGAAGAAGAAGAAGAAAAGGAAGGGCAAGGATTCTAGACTTGAGGATCTAGATTCAAATCTCACTTTTATGAGATTTTATTATTGACAATTATTTAATAATTAAAATCATTATCTCTGTGATCTTCAGTATGTCAAGGTGTCAATTTTCCTTCTCTGTAAACTAAGAGGGCTGAATTAGGTGGCCTTTGAGGTCCCTTCCATGCTTTCTAGTTTTAGCACTTTGATCTTATGCTCTCATCTGACTCCCCCATTTTACAGAAGAATAATAAAAAAGGATTGCTTAGGTTAAATGACAGGGAGAGATATTTGAGGGAAAAGTACTTTATAACTCATGACATTCAAATTAAACTAACGTTGTTGTGATCCATCTTACTGATGTTATCTAACTTTGGGCCTAATATGTCTTAGCACATAACTGGTCCTTAATAAATATTGGTTGAATTAAGGTGAATTAAACTGAATATGACCATATTTAGGTATCTTTAACCAAGATTATCTTTTACTAAATTTTCCAGTGTCATTAACACCTATTTGACCCTGGGGGAGTCAGATAACTCCTCAGTGCCCAAGGCAATTCTCTAAGAGGATACATGTTGCAGAGAAGAAACTGATTTGCTTTGATGGAGGTACTTTCATCATCCAGAGTCCATTATCCCCAATGAAATTACATATCTAGTCCCCATCTCCGACCACTAGAAGGGGAGACTTGTGCAAATCCAAGTTAAAAAGAAATTTATCCTTGTCATTTGTGTTAATCGGTAATCAAGGGTATTAAATTTGCTTAAATCATTTGATAGCTATGTCTATTAAAGCTGTACTATTTTTGTACTATATCTTTCTAAATGTTGTTGTTACTCATTTTGGCAGATTCTTAATTGGAGTCACAATAAATTAAATTACTGTGAAATCATCATTGGCAGGTACTAGGTTTGAGATAGTAAGCATAAGACTAGAATCCCATAATCCCAAGGGTTGAAAAGGCCATTAGTGGTCACTTGGTCCAGCCCATGCTTACCCTCCACAACAAATTGAACAAGTGGTCATCCAGCCATTGCTAGAATACCTTCAACGACGGGAAACCCACTACCTCCTGAAGCTAATGATTAGATTTGTTGATGTTCAGTCATTTCAGTCCTGTCCAGCTCTTTGTAACCTTTGGCAGGGATCCTGAAGTGGTTTTCCATTTCCTTCCACAGCTCATTTTACAAATTACAAACTAGGAAATTGAGGCAAACAAGGTCAAGAGACTCGTCTAGGGTCATACCTAGTAAGTGTCTGAGGCCAGATTTGAACTCAACAAAATGTGTCTCAATTCCTGGCCTGGCACTTGATCCACTGAACCACCCTAGCTGCCCCAACAATTACATTTTAGACGGCTCTAATTATTAGAGGTTTTTTCCCTTTTATCATGCTTAAATTCCTCCTTTTGGAACTTCCATCTGTTAAATCCTGGTTCTGTTCTCTGAGGTACAGAAGAATCATTTTAATAACTTTCTCAGTGACATCCCTTCAACACTTGAACATGACTATGATGTACCCACTAAGTCTTCTCTTGCCTTGGGTAGACATCTTCAGTCTTGTGAGGTGATGTGGTACAATGGAAAGATCACTAGCTCTGGAGTTAAAAGATGAGCCCAGTTCTAACTCTGACTTTTACTTCCTGAGTCACTGTGGGTAAGTCATTTAAAATGTCTGGGCTTTGGTTTCCTAGGCCATAAAATGAGTAGGATTGGACAAGATGGAGCTCTAGATCTATGGCATGATGATTCTTTACCCAACTCTCTTGTGAGTGCCAGTGGCTCAGTCCCTTGAACCCTGCTCCACCCTTGTTCCGCTCCCAGCCTGGTGCAATAGACCTTTCTGGTTGACCTTCCAGTTTGTCTCAGGCTGGAGATGTGTTTCACTCCATCATTGTATGGGTTCTGTAACTCTAGAATTTGTCTAGTGTCATTTTTTTACGGGCATTTGGAGGAGTTTGGGGGAGATCTCAAGCAAGTCCCTGCTTCTACTCCACTGTCTTGTCTCTGTCCCATAATTCATTTCTGAAATAGGAGTTGTTGACCATATGTGAAAGCCCAGAGAAAAGATCTGGCATATCAAGTTCAGCAGAGAGAGGGGACATGGTGAACAGCGAGCAGATTTTGAGTTAGGAGTCCTTAGATGTTAATCCTCTTATAGACACTTGCCAGCTTGGGGACCCTGGACAAATGACTTAATCTCTCTGGAACTTAGTTTCTTCATTTGCAAAATGAGGGTTTGGATTCAATGGTTTCTAAGGTCTCTTTCAGCTCTCAGTCTATGCTCTTATGATTCAGTTTGGTTCAAACATATTTTGTGAGTGGGAGTAATGTGAAAGGAAACTGGAAAGGCAGGTGAGAATCAAATGAAGGAGATCATTGAATGACAAGCAAAGAAGTGTGTGTGTGTGTCTGTGTGTGTCTGTGTGTGTGTATGGAGAGAGAGAGAGAGAGGGTGTAATAGGGAACCACTGAGAAGTTTTGAGGGCTTCTTTCTAGTTCAGCTTTGGAAAGAAGATTTTAGCAGGTATGCTTAGGATGATTCTGAAAGGGAATGAACTAGGGGCAGGGAAACCAGTTAAGAGGTTCATATAATTGTTGTTGCTATTCACTTGAGCCCAACTCCTCATGATACCATTTGGAGTTATCTTGGCAAAGATACCCGAGTGGTTTACCACTTCCTTCTCCAGCTCATTTTACAGATGAGGAAACTGAGGCAAACAAGGGACTTGCCCAGGGTCACACAGGTACTAAGTGTTTGAGACCAGATTGAACTCAGGTTCTCCTCGCTCCAGGACTGGCATTTTGTCCACTGCACCATCTTGATCATGTGAGTACAAGGAAAGAGACAATATGAGAGATGTGAAGGTAGAAGACACAATACTTCTGGATGAAATCATTGAAAGCAAATGGGGATAAAGGACAGAGAGGCACAGAGGAGTCATGTGACATGAGGGTGGTTTAGGCTTGATTGGTTCGATTTTCCCTTTGAAGGAAGGCACTTACTCCTCTGACCTCCAGTACTGTCTAACACAGGACCGTTCCTTCATCGTGTTCTCAGAAATGAATAATTGATGCTGCTTCATAGCGTTGGCTGATGTAGCTTTCTAAGTATAGTTCTATTTCATAGTCATATGAAATTGGTCATTTATTTCATTAGCCAGAAGGATTTTTTTTTTAAAAAGGAAATACAAAAAAAAAAAAAATTCCATCACTTTCTGAATTGAGGAATCTCGGAAAATAAATTTCCTTTTTATAAAAAATGATAGTTACAAATTATGTAGCACTCTGAGTTTTGCAAAGTGATTCACATATATCATTTGATCCTCACTAACAATTTGCATTATTATTATGAATAGTCCTAATAGTAATACTAACCAGCATTTATGATGTCCCAAAAGTCTTGGTGCAGTTTCAAGCTTTAGTAGATTTAGACTGTGCTAATTTAACTTAGTCTAACATTTAAAACTATTAAAGCTTATATTTTAAATTATATTTTAAACTGCATTGATTTATAATTTAACTTAATGCAGTTTAAAACTATTAAAGCTTGTAGCTTTGCAGTTTCATATGCAATTATCTTTTTTTATTATATATTATATTATGGAAAGTCTTGTTTTATTGCACAAATTAAAAAAAACAAACAGAAACAAAAAAAAGCAACCTGCACTAAGCAATACAATGATCTAAGACAATTCCTAAGGACTTATCCGCCTCTAAAGAGATAATTGGACTTCAAGTCTAACACACTAACCAATGTACCACCCAGCTGAAAAGAGTTAAGATTAACATGGATTCCTTCACTAACCTGAGGAGTCTGAGATTGGAGAATCTGCAACTTTCACTTGTTTCTAATTTTTCCCTCAGGGGACAATCTCCTTTTCCTTTGAGGGGGGTCTTCTTTTTTTCCTATGTAGATCTACAATCCCATTCACACTGATTTTTATGTGACATGAATTTAAGACCCTTCACCGTCCCATGTGTCCTCCTTTGCAATCCCTCCAGCTTATAAATCTCTTTCCCAAAATGCCCAGCCCAGAAATGCACTCCATTCTCCAGGTGTGGTCTGATTGGAGCAAGGTACAAGGAGATTTCCATTTCCCTAGTGATGATAACTTTAACCATCTCCTTGAGCATCCTTTCTATTGCTGAACTCTGACGTTTTTATCTGTTCTAAACTAGTTCTCCCCTTTATTTATGCAGCTTCTGTTATGGAATGAAGGCTTGCATAGGGATTCTCAGGTATTGAAGAAACTGTTAAGGAAGCTAACACAAGGTTGGACTTGTGTTGCTGTTTGTCCTTCTTGAAGAGGACCGATGACATCCAGAGGATGAAGTCTTGATGATTCAGAAGTCATTGGTGACTTTGGTTTTCTGTTGTTTAGCAACTGTTTCTGTTTTGGCCAGAAACTCAGGGTCTTCCCCTCCTGGACTGGTTCCTTTATGATAGCAAACCAGATGAGGTTTTGGCTCAATCCTTACCTGCCCTTCAAATACTGAATAGATGTTGCCTCAGACAAAGTGAGGCCTGGGAAAGACTTTAGTTTAAAAAGGCAAGGTTTCCCACTGCATCTGGAGCCACCTTCCAGTCTTTTTGATCTGTGTCTTGTCACTGGACCCATGATGTTCTTGAAGAGAGAGTGAGGCTGGTTACTTTGCACAGCCCTATCTCACTTAAATCCAATTCATTTGCAAGTCAAGACATCACTGTCCTGATATCATTGGTCCTCTCTTGAGAATGGAGGAGTAACAATAACAACAAAGTCCTGACTTGCCCAAGAATTGGATTTAAGTGAGGGAAAGTTGTGGGGAAAATCATCAGCCTCACTCTGTCTTCCTGAGTCATTGAAGATGTGTATTAAGGAAGAGGTAAGGTGTCCCAGACTAAGGCGATGGTTGTCTTCCTTTGGATACTCTCTGGTTTATAAGTCTCCTTTTAAAATGTCAAGTCCAGAAACACACACAAAAGATGTGGCTTGACTAGGGCAAGATATAAAGAAACTTTCACTGCACTAGTGATGATCACTATGGCCCCAAGGAAGCAGCCTAAAGTGGCATCTGCTTTCTAGGCTACTATTCACACCGTTGAGCTATCAATCCATGAAAACCCCATGATCCTTTTTTCAGATGAACTGTAGTGCAGTCAAGGCTCATCCATCTTGCACTGAGACCTTGATTTTGATTCAGGAGCCCTTCTTATTGTCATTTATTTCTGGAGTTCTGCCTTTTTGTGAATTGTCACCTTCTACCTTTGAAATGCAAGTTTGCTCCTTATCTGAATAGAATGATAAATTCAGAATCACTTAACCTCTTCCTATGGGTCCTCAAGAATGCACTAACAGTCAATACAGTCAGAGCTTCTTACACTATTCTACTAACCCTAAGGAGCTTTTGGAATCATTATTATGTAGATTACAAGAATTAAAAAAAAAATCTGTTCAAGTATTAAGTTTGTTCTTTTGTCTTGCTTTTGTGGGGTTGGATTTTTTTTTTTAATGCTTAAGATGAGTCCTTCACCATAGGAAATGACATGTTTTGTATTTAACAGAGGCGGGGAAAAGTAGTGAAAAGAATCATGATTTTCCTTTTTTCCTTTGTTTTTTTTTTTTTTAGATAATTGTCTCTATGAGCTGCTAATTGATTATGACCATAACAGCATTGAATCACAGCTTAAGAATTGAAAAGGCCCTCAAAGACCATCTATTCCAAAAGCTCTGAACCTTTTTTTGGTGCTATAGAATCCTATGGTAGTCTGGCAAAGGCTAGGAACCCCTTCTCATGATAATATCTTCGGTTTTTAATTCATATTTCAAGGAAAAGGTCAGATTGGTCACCAGGTAAGGGATGCTATCCAAAATGTTGACCAATAGGAAGGGGTGGGGGATGAGCATGATACCATAAGACTAAAGGGGATCCCAGGAAACTGACTAAAATGTCTGTATCTTTTTATTCAGAGATCCCACTGCAGAGCATATGCTTCAAAGAGGTCAGTTAATTTTTAGTATTAAGGTAGGAGAGTATAGATGATGAATGAGGAACACATTTTCAGATATGGCTGTTATATTGGCTAATGCAAAGCATTCTACAGTGCTGGACCTGGAGTTAGAAACACTCATCTTCCTGAATTCAAATCTGACCTCAGATACTTAATAGCTTCATGACCTTGGGTAAGTCACTTAAACCTGTTTGCCTCTGTTGCCTCATCTGTAAAATGAGCTGGAGAAGGAAACGGCAAACCACTCTAGTCTCTTTACCAAGAAATGCCAAATGGGGTCCCAAAGAGTCAGACAAGACTAGAAAGGACTCAACAACAAAGCCTATAAATAAATTTGCTTTCATTTCCACACTGTCTACCACGAAGATCTATAGAGGATGGTCTCCATTTAAATGCTTGAGGAGGCATCTTCCTTTTGGTAAATGACTGTGAGAAATTGAGAACCAGAGCCGGGACTAGGGCTAGGCATATTTAACATCTGCCTGTGATACAATATACATTATGGGGAGGATGAGGGGCATTTTTAAAAAATGTCTTCCTAAACATGAACCCACAGATTGTCATAACACCAAAAAGTTAAGCTCTGCTTGACTGCCATGCTGACTCTCATTCTAAGACAAATAACACCATATGTGTTACAAAGGCTCTAAACCTTCAGCCCTGTGTAAGAGAAGCTCATTTTTTCAAGGCGCACCAGGGCACATATGTGCTTGGTCATGCCTCTGTTGACAACATGTCAGTTGTAGGTACTAAAACTGACAAGTCTGGAACGATCCATGTGTGATCAGAGCATGCCATGGCAGGAGGTTGCCCGAAAATCTGACGGCTTAAATTGAGCACAGGGAGACCTACAGACGGACCAGGACTGAGAAGCAGGTTTTAGAAAACCCTGTGTTATTTTCCCATCTGTTTCTCCACCAGCGTAATAGCAAGCATAATAACAGCTAACAAATGTGTGTATATGTGTGGTGAATCTGAAAAAACTTGTAAACTGTAATTTAAGAAAACAAAACAAACAAGCCTACCCATCCTCCATATGTTTGTACTTTTACAAGGAGTTGTTATTTTTAACCATTTGGTATTGATTATGAGAGAGAGAGGGAGAAGGATGCTAAGAAGACATCCATTATGCTCATGGATGGAATGTGGAGTTCCTTTAATAAAGACAGATTCATTAAGTGCTCGAAAGTTCTTAGAGGCAAAGTTTGGCCATACTTAGGAAGGTGCGCTACTCTTAAAAAAAAAAAAATTAAACTGGACTGAGCTGATGAAATATATGAGCAAGAGAAGAGAAAATTCTTGCTATTTCTCTAAATAAAGCATGAAGAGTGTAACAGCTTCCCTGAGACTCACTTCTAATTCCATCAAAGACTTTTGATAGGAAAAAAAAAATGAGTGTCAGAGCAACAGACAATTAATACAAATGGGGAATTTATAGAGAGGCAGTTGGGCATATTGAATAGATACGATTAGAGAATGGTTAGACAGGACCATTTAATTTTCATCTTTGTATCTTTTAGCACAGTTGCTGTCACATGGAGGGTTCAAGTCATGTCTCTGTAATATATACTCACTTGTGAGGCCATAGACAAAGAATTTAAACTCTCCATTCCCTCAGTAAACTTTCTAAGACTATAAGTTAGAAATAAATTGCCCAACACCAGTATCAGGTGAGGGAGTTTCCACAGAATTTCTTATAACATTAATCTCACAGATCTAGACAAATGATGGAGAAAGACAGAGACAGAAATATAAAGATAGAGACAGACAGACGCAGAGAAAGAGAGAGATAAGGAGAGAGATGGAGACAAAGAGACCAAAACAAAGAGATAGTTGTTTTATATCATTTAATTAATTTGAATTTCTAGTTAAATGTATATTTCTTCAGGATCTGGGATAAAACAAAGCAGAAGTGAGCTTAGGAACATTGAAGATCTGACTCATTTCTAAGCTACGGTCAGGGAAATGTGAGTCAATAAGGATCACTATTTGGGCAGCTAGATAGCATAGTGGATAGAGCACTGGGCTTGAAATCAGGAAGACTCAACTTCATGAGTTCAAATCCAGCCTCAAGACACTAGCTATGTAAAGTCATTAACCATATTTGTCTCCATTTCCTTGTCTGTAAAATGAGCTGGAGAAGGAGATGGCAAACCACTTTCTTTGCACAGAAAACCCCAAATGGGGTCACAAAGAATTGGACATGACTGAACAACAATCTGAAGCAAGGATGGTACTAACCATGTAACTCTGAGGAGAAAATCGAGTGCTTGAAAGTATTAAATAACTGGTAGTAGCCAGTAGTCTTTCCTCCTCTGCCATGACTCAGAGGACAGTATCTACATGGCCATTTCATTTATTGCCTAACAGTATCCTGACATAGGGAAAGAGACCTGGGGACCCTGTCTTTCATAAACCTCATATCCTGTTCCACGGTGTCAGAGGGCCCAACTTGGTCAAACTGGAGAGTGTCTACAAGTGATAGATTCCCACAGGAGAGATGGTGATCAAGAAGTCATTTAGACTAGCAGGGTAGCTTAAGACAAAATTTTATCTGTGGCTATGCTTTATTCCTCACTGTTTATTCATCACATTTGTGTATCACTTATCAAAGATTGCTGCCATCTCTCAAATACTCAAATGAATCTGGTTCTCATTGGTGCAAGGGATCTCTTTAATAAAGTGTATTATAACTCACTCATATCTGCCCTTCATATGTGACTTTTGTCCACATTCTTCCCAAAGTCCTCCCCAGGAGATCCATCTAACATTCTGGGAGCCTTCTTCACTTTCAACCAATGACACAAGAGTAAAGCAGGACACCCTGTCTATCCATCTGTCATTTTTTGCTGTTGACACATGAATAGCCTATCTTGTTGTTATTGTTGTTGTCCAGTTGCTTCAGACTCTTTGTGATCCCATTTTGGGCTTTCTTCATGAAGATACTTCAGTGGTTTGCCATTTCCTTCTCCAGCTCATTTTATAGACAAGGAAACTGAAGCAAATGACTTGCCCAGGGTCACATGACTTATATATGTCTTAAGCCAAATTTGCACTCAAGTTGTCCTGACTCTAGACCCAGCACTCTATACATTGCATCCTTCTTCTCATCTAATTCCTAAATGACATCCTTTATTCTTGCTTTTCTTGGGAGTTCCTTGTCAGTCAGATGTTATCGACTGCTCACACCCATCATGTGGGTGATGAGTGAACTAGGTGATGCAGTGGAATTTCTTGAGAACATGGACGTTGTTTCAGATCTCTTTGTCTCTGCTGCTAAGATTGTTACCTGTTTATTGGTAACTCTGATGATTCTATGTAAACACTGAGTCCCGGGTACCAAATCACAGCCCTCACATCATTTATAAGCATTAAGTTCGTTACAGATGTCTTTTGTAGGCCATAATGCCCTGACTTACGAGTTACATACTTTGTTCCAAATTGTAACATGTCTGGATAAAAATTCCATTCATTTTAGCGTTAAGAAAAGGCTTTCCTCTTTAACAACCCTGCAAAATAGAGACACTTATTCTATGAAAATATGAAACATTTTGGAAAATGAAGAAATGAAGTTTTCTTGTGCAGACTGGAAAAATCCCTTACTTTGATCAACGCAGTAACTCAAAGGGTAAAATATCCTTCCACTGATGAAGTTTGAAAATTATAGTTTTAGAGATTCACCTCTAAAATCTTTTTAGATTCTCTATTTGTGGAGGAAATCTGAAGAGTCTGGAAATTTCTGACCTACTCCATCATCTTCCCAGAATGCAACTGAATCACCTAGAATATTAAGACATTAAGTCAGTTAGGACAAGGGCTGAAGTCTTCCTGATTCTGTGCTTGACATTTTATACAAAGAGTTGACAGAAGGGACGATTCACTACTATTCTGCCACTGAAAAATTAGGTAGGATTGAGAGTGTGGGTAGGAATAGAAAACCTTGTTATCCTACAAACCATTATGACTAGATTTGGGATTCCATTAAGGCACCAAATCTTTCATCATGTCTATTGATTAGAACCATGTATCAAATGAATACCTGTCTGAGATATTAATTCAGTGGGTTAATATAAAGTGAAGATGCTTTTGAAGTGAATAAGCCATTAAACATGTAAATTTGAAGCAGCAGCATCTTTCATCTGCTTGGCGAGTCTCTTCCCATGCATTACCGACTCATTTGTTGACCCTTCCTAGTCTCCCATCTCCGAATTTCTCACTCCAATGGGTTGGTGCCTGCCTGAATTTTCAATTACCAATGCTAAATCCCAGATGAAAGCCAAACCTTTTCACATATGCTTTCTTCTCATTTATTTTCTCATTCAGTGAAGGGCTCTGGAGAATGGCACGATCTGAATTATGTCCAGTTCATTTATAGTTTGAGCATAGCTCCTCTCTTGCCTGAGCAATTATAAATCCCTGAGCCTTCAACTTGACATGGGGCTGAATCTTTTAGGTATTTATAAAGCAGAGGCTATGTTGTTGTTGTTTGAGGAAGAAAGAAAGAAAGAAAGAAAGAAAGAAAGAAAGAAAGAAAGAAAGAAAGAAAGAAAGAAAGAAAGAAAGAAAGA
>JAQQSV010022050.1:0-10656 GCA_028646515.1 Pseudochirops corinnae | reverse complement strand
TTTTAGAGTATTGTCCCTTCCTATTCAATTGATCCTGTGCCCTCTATGTACTCATATATACACATACTCAGATATGTGTTTGTATGCATATATAAATCCCCCTATATACACTTATGTGTATGTATATGTATATATATATATATATATATTTGTATTCCCTTCACCTATCCTCATACTGAAAAAAGTTTCATAAGTTACAATTATCATTTTTCCATGTTGGCATATAAATAGTTCAACTTTGATAAATTCCTTATGATTTCTTTTCCATATTTACCTTCTCATGCTTCTTGTATTTCAGTGTCAAATTTTCTTTTCAGTTCCATTTTTTTCAGCAAGAATATTTGAAAGTCCACCACCTCACTGAATGACCATATTTTCCCCTGGAACATTACGCTCAGTTTTGCTGAGTAGGTGATTCTTGGTTTTAATCCTAGCTCCCTTGATCTCTGGAATATCGTATTACAGGTCCTTTGATCCCTTAATGTAGAAGCTGCTAGATCCTGGCTATCTTAATTGTGTTTCCACATTATTCAAATTGTTTCTTCTTGGCAGCTTGTAATATTTTCTCTTTGATCTGGGGACTCTGGAACCTGGCTATAAAAATTTAAATTTTTTAAAAAAATTTTTTGGAGGTGGAAGGGCATGGCAATTGGGGTTAAATGACTTGCCCAAGGTCACACAGCTAGTAAGTGTTAAGCCTCTGAGGACGAATTTGAACTCATGTGCTCCTGACTCCAGGGCCGGTGGTCTATTCACTGTGTCCCCTAGCTGTCCTGACATCAGATCTTAATTAATCTATTTCTCCTAGTTCTGCTTCCTAAGTAAGATCCAAAATCTTTTCTCAGTGGTGGCCATTCAGATTTTGAAAGACAGCTTACATACACCTTTATCCCAGTCTTCTCTACTCTAAGCTAAACATCATTGATTCCTTCTAATTATCCATGGCAAATTGCAGATGGTTTTCCCTCTTCCTTTTCTGCCTCCTCTTCCTCATCATCCTTTTTCTTCTCCTCAATACTCTTTATAGAAAGAGAGTCTAACAATTATCAAATAAACCATCTAAATTAGTCTTTCTTTTTTCACTTTCTCATTTTGGCTTCATGCCATAAATACCTGCATTTATTTATTTGTTTGTTTGTTCATTCATTTGTTTGTTTCTTGTTTTGTTGTTTTAATCTTTATTATTTTTATTTTTAATTTGTGGAGTAAAACAAGCATTTTCACAACATAGTAATAAAAAGATGATTGCACATGAAACTGCAAATCTATTACGTACAAGTTGGTATTCCTTTTAAATATATAAAACCTTTATCATGTACATTTCTTTTCCCCTCCCCCCTGCTCTAGATATGGCTACCATTAGACACAGATGTGCGTGGGTGTGTGAAATCATTCTATTCATATTTCTATTTTTCAGTTCTTTCTTTGGATGCACATAACATTTTCCTTCATATGTCCTTTGCAGTTAATTTGGGTTTTTATACTAGTCAAAATGACTTATTTGTGTTTAAAACAATATTGCTGTTACTGTATTCTATGTTCTCTTGGTTCTGATCATTTTGCTCTTCATTATTTTGTGCATGCCTTTCCCAATCTTTTTTTAAATTATTGAGCTCATCATTTCTTACAGCACAATGGTATTCCATCACAATCATATACTAAAATTTGTTCAGTCATTCCCCAATTGACATCCTCACAATTTCCAGTCCTTTGCAACCACAAAGAGAGCACTTTAAGAACATATATGTCCTTTCCTTTTTTTTCTTAATTATCTTTGGAAATAGACCTAGTGTTTTTATTGCTGGATCAAAGGGTATAGGCAATTTAATAACTCTTGGACATAATTCTAGATTGCTCTACAAAATGGTTGCATTAGTTCACAATTCCACCAATTATGAATTGGTGTCCTAATTTTTCCACATCTCCTCCCCACATTACTTTCTGGGGCAAGGTAAGCCAGTCATTAAGATATTAGGCTGCTGGTAACCTCAACAATGTTTCCAAATTACCCAGAAGTTTCAGAATTCAATAATATTGTATCTTCCATTCCACAAGAAGCCACAGAGAATCACAACAGTGGTGAGTCCAGTTGGGACCAGAAAAGGTAATATTGAATCTTTTTTCAATCACCTCTCCAGCCACTACTTGAATTGTCTTGAAAGAGCACCAGGGGAAGTGGAACGTGTTTTGCCTGGAAGTTGTCTTTCTCTGACTCAGAAGAGGATAAAATGAATTGGAAAGATAAAGGAGTACCCTAGATATCTTTCCATCTCTGCCTGCAAAAGCACTGGTAAGCCTGAAATATCCCAGTCTTTGCTCGAAATGGGACCATTTCCTGTGAGGCCAAGGGAAATCAGACAGCTGTTTCCACAAGACCTCAGATGTCTGAGCTAAATCTTCTTATACATTTTCATTCAGAAGCTCTGCCCTGGGGAAAATTTAGTGCCTAGTTGAGCAATTCTCTTTTCCTGCCTAGAGGATACACCCTGTGCTATC
This sequence comes from Pseudochirops corinnae, assembly GCA_028646515.1. NCBI lineage: Eukaryota > Metazoa > Chordata > Mammalia > Diprotodontia > Pseudocheiridae > Pseudochirops > Pseudochirops corinnae. The sequence goes on along the minus strand of JAQQSV010022050.1, from coordinate 8,160 downwards.
TCACTTCTAGTGCACACGCATCCCAGACTAAGAGGAAGAGCAAGAGACAGGGCATACAACATTGAATCTGGAGTCTGATAAAACTTGGATTCAAATCTTGGCCCTTACAAATATCTGTAACCCTGAGCTATTCACTGAACCCAAGGCTTCAATCTCTTTATCATTATACTGGTGATGAACTATCAAATTTTGACATCTAGGTGGTGTGAAAGTCAGGAAGAGTCATCTTAGTGAGTTCAAATCTGACCTCAGAAACTTACTAAGTATAGGATCCTGGGCAATTCACTTCTCCCCATTTGTCTCAGTTTCCTCATCTCTAAAATGAGCTAGAGAAGGAAATGGTTAAAAGAGCAGAGCTGAAAGGAATTTAGCTCTTCCCAACCCTCAAAAGGCATCCTATTTATCAACAGTACCACATTGTCTCCTTACAATGTTCTATAATTGTTAGTATTAATTCAACTCAACAAATATTTATCCAGTACTTCCTTGGAGGCATGTAGTGTCATGGACTGAACACTGGGCTGAAAGTCAAGAGGCTTACTTAGATAGTACCTTGGCCAATCAGTGGCTTCTCCCCTCTAGGCATTACGGTCCTTGTCAGGTGATTGAAAGGATTGGGCCAGATGCATCTGTAGGTCCATCTCAGCTCTCACACTATGACCTAAAGACTCCATCCTGACTTTGGACATTCCTTTCTCACTCTGCTATTCCCATAATTCCCTGAATATGTTTCTCCCAGAAACAAGGGTTTACTAGAAGATAAGGCTCTTGTTCTGGTCATCATGGGAATGCAATTAAGCAGTATAGATTTCATTACAGGTGACAGAGAGATTTATGCCCTGTTTTCCAGGGATAAGGGAGGTTATTAAAAGCATCTTGTCAAAGCATTGAAGAAAAAAAAAATAGATGAATAATTAGCCTCATTCTGCTCGGTCCCAGAGTATAGAATTAGGAGCAATGAGTAGAAGGGATGGAGAGGCTGATATGTGCTAGCTGTAAAGGAAAGTTACCAAAAAATTAGAGCTCTGTGAAGGAGAAATGACTGCTTTCTGAGTTAGTCGGTTTACCCTCACTGGAAGTCTTTAGGAAAAGGCCGAATGGGTCATTTGTTAGAGAGTTCTGTTCAAGGACATATAGAACATTCTGCCCTCAGAGCTTTTCTGGTTCTGTAAAATTAATAGGAACTAAAGGAGCTTTGCCAGGGATCAGTTAATCAATGAGCAAGCATTTTTTTAGGGACCTACTATATATCAGCCACTGGAGTAGGCAGTGAGGCAATAAAAAGGGGGGGTAAAGAATAGTTCTTGCTCCCTGGAATTTATGGGATCTGGTGAGACTTCACAGGGTCATGTAACACTCATTATACATAAAATAAGAAAGGAAAGGAGGGAACCCCAGGACTAGATGACTTCTCAAATCCCTTCTACCACTCAGATTCTGTTATGGGAAGAAGGAGGGGAAATTAACATATTATTAGCCTTAGTCCTTTCCCTGGGTTGGACACAAAGAAAGAGTTAGCAGTAGTCTAGGAGAATCCTTGATGCCAAAGAACTTTGGGCAGCCAGACAAGCTTTTTCTTTGATGGAAAGAATCACCCTTGCTACAGATACTCTACTGGGGAGATCAAGAAAGGTCAGGAGAGCCCTTGGCGATGAATCTGTTAAGAAATTGGGATGTCATTATCCTGGGAGTTTGTGGTTGTTCTTTGCCATCTTTCCTTTTCAAAGTGGATCAATGAGATCACAAGTGAAGTTTTGTCTTGACAGTGCATTGACTTTCCAGTGAATTTAGATTTAAGTGAGGTAGAGTTACACAAGGTTGTCAGCCTCACTGTCTCTTCCTGAATTGTCAAAGTATAGTGGCAGGACAAGAGTGAGGGTAACTGAAGATGGTCCAAAATGCAGTAGATGACCTTGGAATCTTCAAAGTCTGGCCAAGCTCTAAATACTCCACAGTTCTTAATTCAGCTGCCATCATGGTGGTTGGAACAAATTGTTCTCATCCTCCCATTCCATCAGAGGAAGTCTTCACATGTCTGGGGTAGACTTCCCCCCATCTCACCAACAGGTGTAATACCTGTCAGTTACTGTCTAACTGCTTTAGGCCCTCTACAAAGATGATTATGCCAGAGTGTGAACACTATGCATGCAACAGCTTTGGAACCACATCTAAGAGTTGGGTGGACACCAAAGGTGACCAAGCACTCCTGAAAGGGGCTCAGGAAACCCTCACACCAGAGATTCTAGTTCTCCTTGAACACACCATACATCCATGGGAGTGTATCCTGGAAGCTATAGAAGGCTGTAAGAGCTTCAACTGACAGTACCATAGAGTTCTCTTGATTCTTGGATGTCTTGGAATAGCAGATTAAGGGAGAAGCAGCACAGTATAGTAAAAAAAAAAAAAATTATATTGAGTGTAGAATCATTCAATAGAGGACCCAGGTTCAAATCCTGCCTCTGATAATAAACTGCATGAACTTGGACAAGTCACTTTACCACCAGGGAACTCATTTTTTTCTAAGGAGTAGTATGGGGTTGGCTTAGAGGGCCTCTGAGATGCCTTTCAGTTATAGAGCAATGATCCTAATTGGCTAAGTCAGCATTTCAACTGATGCATATAAAGTTCCTAATATATGGTGAATGAAAGAGCCTGGCCTTGGTACTGGGAGAGTATAATAGACATAGGCCCTTGGAGGAGTGCCAGTAGGTCTGAACTGAGTAGTGCTTTCATTGAGGTGAGAAGATTTTGTGGAAGAGTGAGAGGAATCATTACAGAGAGGGACAGAAAGAGTTTTTTAATAGTTTTTGACTATATATATATATACAATATCATTTGTATTCAATCACGGCCAGACCTCAGAATCACAGGGTCATAAATTTAGAGGCAGAAGGAATCTTCAAGGTGATCTAGTCCACTTTAGTCCTTCATTTAAGAACTGAGGAAACAGAGAGTCACAGTAAGTAGGGAATTAGGATTTGAACTCAAGTCCTTTGATTCCAAATAAAGGGCTTTTCCCACTGATTCATGCTTCCCTGCCCACCCACAAAGCATGCTTTTTTCCCTTGTGGAGAGCTAGTGGGAGTTTGGGGATGGAAGAAGAGATAAAACAGAGAACTCTAGCTCACATAATTGGTAAGATTCAATAAGACTAATAAGTAATAGCCATTCAATCTTTTCTTCTCTCAAACTAGCACCACTTCCTAAGAGGACAGAGACCAAGAGGTCCACATATAGCATCTCATGTTTGTCTAGATAGCCCATCTCACCTCTGCGCTTATCCTAGCACCCTTTTTCCATGGAGTCAGAAATGTGTAAAGCACTCAGCTTTAGCACTATAGATATAAAGGAAAAAAATGAAACAGTTTCACCCATCAAGGAGCTTCTGCTCTGCTGAGGAATTTACAGTATGTACATGGAAAGGTTATATGAAAGGAAAATTCAGGTGAATTTTAAAACTAACACTTTGGGGAAGAAGATAATCGGGGGAGATTTCATGGAGGAAGTGGAACCTGAGCTAAGTTTTGAAAGAAAAGGTTTCTGAGAGTTATGGACGTAGAGGGAGGGCACACTAGGCATGAGGGACAATGCATGAATTCATAAGTGCATGAAGGTGGGAGATGGAATATTAAATTTGTATAAGAGGTAATAATCCAATTTGTCTAGAATATAGAATGTAATAAGAGGAACAATATAAAATTAGTTGTTGGTAATGTTTACTTCATTAACCATGTCTGATTCTTTGTGATGCCATTTGGAGTTTTCTTGGCAGAGATCCTACAGTGGTCATTCCCTAGAACAGCAGAGAGCCTCAAATTCCATGCTAAGAAGTTTCTATATTATTTTAAGGAAATATGTTCACATGACTAAATGGAAAATGATAGACTTGGAGTCGGCAAGACCTTAGTTCAAATCTGTCCTTAGACATTTACTAGCTGTGTGACCCTGGACAAATCACATAACCCTATTTGCCTCAGTTTCCACATCTGTAAAAAGAGCTGGAGAAGGAAATGGAAAATCACTCCAATATCTTTGCCAAGAAAATGCCAAATGGGGTCACAGAGATTTGGACATGACTGAAACATGTTAACAACATTTATGTATGTAGTATATATCATATATATATTTATAATTATATATAATAGAATGCTAATTTTATATGTGTGTGTGTGTGCACATGAATGCACACACTCGTGCATGTGATTTGGTGGGGCCAAAAAATGGGGAATGATGGTGATTATGAGTTTTGTTTTGTCCACATTCATTTTTAGATGACTATCAAAAATCCAGGAGGCAACTAGATGGCTCAGTGGTTGGAGCACCAGACCTGGAGTCAGAAGACCTGAATTAAATCTGGCCTCAGTCTTATACTAGCTGTATGACTCTGAGCACGTCAAGTAATATCTGTATGCCTTAATTCACTGGAGGAGGAAGGAACAAATAATTCTAGCATTTTTTCTAAGAAAATACCAGGACAGTATGGTCCATGGAGTCAGGAGGAGTTGAATGTGACTGAATAACTTAGTATGAAACATCCAGAGACAGATGTCCAAAAGGCAATTGACAATATATTACTATGACTAAGGAGAGAAATTAGGATGCTTATACAGATTCAGGAATCATTTGCATGAGAGATAATAACATCTCTGTGAAAGAACATGTAATAATTAACTAGTACTTTTACAGAGCTTTACGGTTTGCAAAGCACTTTTATGTGTGTGTAATCTCACCTGATTCGCTCAAACAACTTTCCGAGGTAGATACTATAATCATTCCTGTTTTACAGATCAGGAAATGGAAATTGAGAAGTTAAACAAATTGCAGTTAAGAAGTGTATGAGGTTAGATTTGAACCTAGGTCTTCCTGGATCAGAGGATAGTATCTTATGCAAATATTTTCAATTTTCCTCTCCATTGGTTATAATGTAAGAAGAGTGATCAAAACATGATCAACTACTTGAATATGTCTCACAGTGCTACATCCATCTAGAATATGGCAGCAAAGCCAGAAAAACAATATTTGTTCATTTTGTTCTATTTTTCTACTCCTGTTTAATCTGAATTATTGTATCACTAAAACTTGTTAATTTCCATACCTGAAGAGAAGGGCAACCTGACATTTCAACAGCTCCCTAGATGGCCAAGGGGCTTTCAAAAAAACAATCTCCTGCTTCTAATAATTTTCCCTTTAAAGTCAGAAAGCAAACTTTTACCTTGTAATGTGGTGACTTCATGCAACCAATTATATTTATCAGTGGCATCTTGTTGAGTGAATGCCCAGTATTGATTTCATGAGAATATGGGGTCAAGAGCTACATAGATTGGGCAAGCATTGATGAGTTATGATCTGCATGTTTGAAGGGGCTATCCACACTGGTGAACACCTACAGTCATTTCAGTATGTTGGGGTGAGAGACACATGATTGTAACATCACTCTCTGGAACTAAATATTTCTGTTCCCACATCCATTATACTGTCCACTTATTTTTGCCATATAAGTGTGTTCAACTTGCCTATTCCCTAAGGGTGGCATACAGGAAACTTATTGCTAATAATTGTTGTTGATATTGTTTGTCTTTCACTCTTAAAGAGGGCCATGAAGTTAGGAAGGTGATGCCATTACTTGGGAGTAAATTGGTTATAAGTGAGGCAGGGCTGTGAAAAGTCACCAGCCTCGCTTTATCCTCTGGAGTCATCTGACTCCAGTAGCAAGATACAGATCAAGACAACTGGAGATGGCCCCAGATACAACTACTAATAACAAATTCTCAAGTCTGCAAAATACAATATCCACAACCTCACTGGAGCCTCACAATAATCTTGTGAATTAGACTATGGATAGTATGGTATCCATAATAATAGATATTATCATGTTACATGAATAAATTGAGAATCAAAGAGGTTGTTTCTTAATGATTGTCACAGAGGTAATAAGTGCTGGGAGAGGAAGTTTAAAGCCAGTTTTTCTCAATTCCAAATTTTCTAGAGGAGCAGGGAAGAGTGAAGTCAGTAAGCACGTATACTATATGCCAGGCACTGGGTCACAAATAGTATCTCATTTGATCTTCAGAACAACCCTGGATGGTGAGAGCTACAATTATCCCCAATTTGCAGCTGAGAAAACTGAAGCAAACAGAAAATGTATTAGAATTCAGGTCTTCCTGTCTCCACATCCATCGTTTTACCCACTGAACTATAACACTGCTTCTCAGAAAAGGGACTTCTAGGAAAACAGTAACATTCATGTTATTCTTCCTATTAGCTCCTTCTAGCTATTTTTGTATTAGGTTTCTGAATCAATTGATTTAAAGAGCTCTCAATCCAGCTGTTAATGGCAATGATTATAGACTATGAATCAATTCTGACCATTTAAGTAGTAAGCCTGGAAATGAAAATTTGGAAGGAGAAAATAAAAAGAACAAGTGAAATTGAAATATCAAACTAATTTGGCATTTCTTTTTTCTTTTCTTTTTCTTTCTTTATTTATTTTTTTGGTAGGTAGTAATTACCACCTACAATGAATTCCAGGGTGGTAGGAAACTGCCACTATGGAAACTTCCCTTAACTTGCAGATCTGATATATGTCAACCGTGAAACTATAATTTATCAATACATATAAGATCATCTGTTTAGAGCAAGAAGGAGTCATCTAGTCTCTTTTTACAAATGAAGAAACTGAAGAAGTTAAGTTACTTATCCAAATTCATATAGCTTATAAGTGACAGAAGCAAGATTTGAACCCAATGTACTTTCACCTGTGTCCTGCCCTCTTAGAGGGTGAGATAGGGGTAGGAAGGAAACTGAGTGGCTAAATGACTTTCCTGTAGTCACATACCTAGTATGTTTCTGAGGTGGAACATGAGATTATATTACCCTGATTTCATAGTCAATCAGTCAATAAGCCTTTATTATTTTGTTTCTTCAGTCATGTCTGATTCTTCATGACCCCATTTTGGATTTTCTTAGCAGAGACAATAGAGTAGTTTACCATTTCCTTTTCCAACTCATTTTTATGGATAAAGAGATGGGCAAATAGAGTTAAGTGACTTGCCCTGGGTCACAGAGCTAATAAGTATCTAGGGTCAGATTTCAGTCTTCCTGATTTCAGGATGGGTACTCTATGCACCGCACCACCTAGATACCCTAGACTTTATTAGCTTCCAACTATGTGGCAGACATTGTACTAAGCACTGAGGATACAAAAAGAGACAAAAACAAAAATAATTCCTACTGTCAAATAGCTCACAATCTACTTAGGAGCTCATAATTTACCTCTAACCATTATGCAACAGTTCCTCTATTCACATCATAGGACCATAATATCTCAGAATCATAGATAGAGTTAAAAAGGAACTCCTAGGCCATCTATTCCAACTCCTAGATTTTCCTGATAAAGAAACAGAGGCCCACAGAAGTTATATGACTTGCCTGAGATCACAGAGTTAATAAACTTCAGTAACAAGATTTGCACTCATTTCCTCTGACTCCTGAGCCAGTATTCTTTCCATTCTGTCATATTACCATCATGACCCCCTCCATTTGTTGGTGGAGGACTTGAGAGTGAGGGATAAGAATTGTCAGGAGAATACACTTTAGTCAATGACTCAATTCAAAATGGAAATAAAATGGATTGGGAGTATAAATATGGAATCATAGATTGCCCAGCTTTCAAATCATTTGGAAGATAACTGCCAAGATATTTCCGAACTGATGACTTGTCTTGTATCATTGTAGACATAATTTCAGTTCTTTCTTCATTTCCAAGTGCAACATGATCTTTATCTACTGCCCTATTCCAGATGTGCTTTTGACGATGAGATTGATGTGCACAATGTTTAGCTCTCCTCATGGGGACTATTTCCTGCCCTACATATATGGACAACCAAATGAAATTGATCATGGGCTGTTATTTTAATTCTTTTTTCCAATAGTAAATTTTATTTTTTGCATAGCTATAGGATAGAATTGATGATCAGAGCACAGACAACCATGAAATAGACACTATGTTCACAAGCCCACCTTTGGGCTACAACTTAACCAGAAATTCAATTATGTTGAAAAAAAGTTCACATTTTTCTAAATCATTTTTTCAATGAATAATTTTTCTCTCTTTCTCCTACCTTCCCAATGGAAAAACAAAAACAATGTAATATATACATG
>JAQQSV010022049.1:0-10656 GCA_028646515.1 Pseudochirops corinnae | reverse complement strand
TTCTTTCAAAACTGTCCTTGTAGCTACTCCAAAACTTCAGGTTGCTTTCACATAAGCCACATTCATTAGGAACTCAGTTTTCCTTTCTGAGACCTAACCAAGTAGTTTTTTTTTTTAAATCCTAGCAGTAAATAATATTGATAACTGAGACATATTTAAAAGGTTAAAAATTCCCAATAATTTCAGCCTTTACTTGGGTGGCAACGATCTTGTAACAAGAATGGAAATGGTGAAAGGGTTAACTCAATCGCAAAAAGAGAACTTGATTTACCTTGGATATTCCTTGTCATTTTCTTCAAGGTTTTCCACCGGGGAGCAGCATAACTGATTTGTTACTCCATAAAGCATTTAGAAAGGGACTATTTCATTGGCCATAAGAAAAAAACCCAGGAGTCAGAATCAAAGTACCTAGAGGATGATTTAACACTACCCTCACAATGCTCCCACTAACATTTTATTATAAATTATTGTATCCCTCTAAAACTAAATACTTCACTCTATTTCCAGTCATGCTCTCTGAACAAATATTTAGGCAGGGATTCAGGTGTGGCTTGTAGGTTTTAAAGCTCAGCAGTTTTTCTTAAGCTGATTTCCTTCTCCCACCTAAAAATGATTCTAACTGATCCCCTTCCTATGGCCCTCTGTTTCTATTTAAGTTGTCTAAATTCACTGAGGTTTTGAGGTGTTGCCAAAGCTTCTCTAGTAATTTCTAGCCTTAATTACAAGGGTTGCTGTTGTTGTTTTCTTAATTGAAGATTGGGAGAGCTCCAGACCCATGATTTCAGTGATATTGGGTAGGAATTCTTCTCTGCACCTTTATAGTTGCCTGGGAATACTGGGAATTTTAGTAATTTGGCCAAAGGCACACAACCAGTATGTCTCAGTGGTAATACTTGAACCCAAGCATCTTGAATCTGAACCTTATTCACTATCCACTATGACATGTTGCCTTTCAATGGTATCAAACATTTCTCAAGCCTTTTTTTTATTTAAAGGTGGAAAATATTTTTTACTCTCTTTTACCTTCTCTCTCCTTTCTTATTCATGCAGATGCACATAAAGGTACATATATACAGATAGACACATGCCCTTGGTCAATTCATAGTAGGAACAATAATGTGACTAACAGGGAAATTCACTTTTAAAATTAAGTTTTTTTTTTAAACAAATCACAAATATCAGGTTGCAAATTTTCTACTAAATTAACTAGTGAACAAATAAACTATTCCCAAATTTCCATAATAGCTTAGATAGTGCTACTTTAAAATCTAATCCAATAAATATTTATTAAGCTCCTATCATTGGCCAGGTACTATGCTAAGTGCGGGGGGAGGGGCGGGAGAGAGAGAGAGAGAGAGAGAGAGAGAGAGAGAGAGAGAGAGAGAGAGAGAGAGGTAGACCCTGCCTCTTCAAGGAGCTTACATTTTAAAGAGTGATAACAAAAAAGGAGGCAGGAAAAAGTGGGAAAAAGGAGACACAAGGGGGTACTTGGTACTGGGGCATCTTGTTCCATGAAGCTGAAACCAGGCAGTGTAGCAGAAGTGGAATGAACTGAGAATCCAGTTTCTTTCCACTGTAAATGAAGACATTGAGAGGAGCTGGGTACTCCACTGTCCAGCTCTCCAATCAGAAGTGAGAGAAAACTGAGGGAGGTGGTGCCAGTCAAGGCTTGAGTTAGAAATATGGTGATGAGATTAGAGGAGAGGAGCTTAAGCTAGGAGTGGCATCTTGTTCCCTGTAGTTGACAGGTACAAAATGGGTTTGGAAAAAAAAAAAGTTTAAATATTTTATTTTATTCCACATTATTAATAGATTTCCCTTTTGATAACACACTTTGTAATTTCTAAAATTACCTTCCCAAAACTTGTTTTTATAATTGATACTGTGACTCAATGAAAAAAAAAATCACAAATGGTATAAGTAGCAATGGGTCTAAAGGAAGTCAGGTACAATATCCAAACCTCAAACATACTGGTAAATCAGGAAGAGGAGTAAGATTAGAAGGAGAAGGAGGGAAAGAAGGAGAAGGAGGAGAAGGAGAAGGAGGAGGAGGAGGAGGAAAGGAGGGAAGAAGAGGAAGAGGAGGAGGACGAAGGAGAGACCTGTTTTTTCAACTCATAGCATTTTAAACTAGAAGAGGTTTTTAGAGATCCTCTAAGTCTAAAACTTATTTTACATCATGAGAACTTGTCTTTTAGCAGCAGTTTTAGACAAGAACTCAGGTCTCAGAACTAAATGGTTTCACAGAAGTTCTGGGAAGGTTTTTTGTTTGTTTTATATTGTTTCCTGCATTATGGTGTTCAGAGTTTTTAATCCTTGTTATGTTCTTTTGGAACATCTATAATCGTTAAGTTTTACCTATGCTTTCTGTCTTCAAGATCAATGTGTTTTTCTTGTACAGAAATAATATTTCCTTGAATGTTATTGCTTTTGTTGTTGTTGCTTTTCTTTTTACAGATTATCCTGTAGTTCTTGTATTTGCATTACCTGCATACAATCCTGTATTTGCATTACCAATAAATTATTCTATGAGTCTAATGACTTTATTCTTTTTTTTTTTTTTTCTTTTTGGAGAGGGGAAGGTAGGGCAGTTGGGGTTAAGTGACTTGCCCAAGGTCACACAGCTAGGTTTTTGTGTTAAGTGTCTGAGGCCAGATTTGAACTCAAGTCCTCCTGACTCCAGAGCCAGTGCTCTATTCATTCACTGTGCCACCTCCATATTATCTACCTAGCCGCCTCCTGTCTCCATTCATTTAGCTGATCTAGAGATCATATTCCCATCTATTCTTAATATTGTTCCCTATTGGTTTATCTGCTTATGCTCAAAATCTTTAGCTGAATTTTCTTTCTCCTGAGATCTTTGGTAATTTCCGTCCTTTTCCCTTATATCATCTATTGCCCCCTTTCCTACTACTTCTCCATCGGTTTTTGTTTGCTTGGGGAATGGACTCCAAAGCCACTTCAGTCTCACCTCATACTGGGTTATTTACAATTTCAAGCCTCAATCTCTGTCCCAAGTGGTCACAGAACTCTCCTCAGCTGGATGCTGGGCTCTTTCAGTTTTACTGAAGTGCCACGCACACTGGCATCCTGACCAATTCCTTTTATTTCTCAGTTCTCTGGCTGAGCTCCCTTGCAGCACAAAGTGTTGCCATGCTACCATCTTAAAAGTTTTTGAAGATTTTTTTTTTTTGCTTTTCTGAAGAGTAAAGGAAAGAAAACCTCTGTGGTTTTTGTTTGTTTTTTTTTGTTTGTTTGTTTTCCATGGCAATAGGAGGAGGAATAGATTTGAATTTTGTTGAGGACCCATGGGTCAGCTTGTGTAACTCTGACAAAGTATGGTGGGTATTGAAAGAGGAGTGGGTGCTGAATAAGCATGTTAGAGATGACAAATTAACCTTCTGTGTTATAGGCTCAGTAATTCTTTTTGATTGTTGTTGTTTTTTGTTGATATTGTTGCTGTTTTTACCTCCTTAAAATGCTTCATGTCCTAGACCATGAATAAAACTGAACTTGCTTTATCTTTGGCACATAATTCCTACTTTTAATAACTCTAAGAGTTTGTGAAATTTGAGGAAACTATCTAGTAGTCCTTGTTGATCACATGATTTGGAACAAGACTGTGATATCAGAATCCAAGCATGTAGATCTGTCTTTAATAGCAAAAATAATTTTATAATGGAAAAAAATTGATAGAACTTTAGTCAATTTGATTAAAAGAAGAAAACCAAATTACCAGTATCAAAAATAAAAAGGATGAACTTACCGCCAATAAAGAGGAAATTAAAACAATAATTAGGAATTATTTTGTACAACTCTGTGCTCATAAATTTGACAACCTTAGTGGAATGGATGATTATTAACAAAAAAACCCAACAATATAAATTGCCCAGATTAACAGAAGAGGAAGTAAAGTACTTAAGTATTTGCATCTCAGAAAAAGAAATTGAAAGAACCATCATTGAACTCCCTAGGAAAAAATCTCCAGGTCCAGATGGATTTACAAGTGAATATTATCAAACATTAAGAGAACAATTAATTCCAATACTTTATAGACTATGTGGGAAAATTGGAGAAGAAGGAGTCTGACCAAATTCTTTTTATGAAACAAATATAGTACTGATACCTAAATTGGGAAGAGCTAAAACAGTGAGAGAAAATTATAGACCAATTTCCCTAATGAATATAGGTGCAAAAAAATGTAAATAAAATATTAGCAAAAAGATTACAGCAAGTTATCATGAGAATAACACACTTTGATCAGGTAGGATTTATTCCAGGAATTCAAAGACACTTCAATATTAGGAAAACTATCAATATAATTGATCATATCAACAACAGAACTAGTAGAAACCATATGATTATCTCAATAGATGCAGAAAAAGCTTTTGAAAAAATATACCACCTATTGCCATGAGAAACACTAGAAAGTATAGGAATGAATGGAGTCTTCCTTAAAATGATAAGCAGCATCTATCTAAACCTATCACCAAGTATTATACGTAATGGGGATAAGCTAGAAGCATTTCTAATAAGATCAGGAGTGAAAAAGGATGTCCACTATCACACCTATTAATTTGGTACTAGAAATGTTAGCTGTAGCAATAAGAGAAGAAAAAGAAATTGAAGGAATTAGAACAGGCAAAGAAGAGACTAAGCTATTTCTCTTTACAGTTGATATGATGGTATACTTAGAGAATTCTAGAGAATCAAGTAAAAAACTACTTGAAATAATAAATAACTTTGTCAAAGTTGCATGATATAATATAAACCCGCATAAATCCTCAGCATTCCTATATATTTCTAATGAAGTCCAACAGCAAAAAATAGAAAGAGAAATTCCATTTAAAGCTACTATAGATGTTATAAAATATTTGGTAGTCTACCTGCCAAAACAAACCCAGGAACTCTATGAACACAACTACAAAACCCTTTTCACATAAATCAAGTCATATCTAAATAATTGGAAAAACATCAGTTGCTCATGGTCAAGCTAATATGATAAAAATGACCATTTTACCTAAAGTAGTTTACCTATTTAGTGCCATACCAATCAAACTACTAAAAATTATTTTATAGAGCTAGAAAAAATAGTAACAAAATTCATTTGAAAGAACAAAAGGTCCAGAATATCAAGGGAATTAATGAAAAATAATGCTAGGGAGGGTGGCCTAGCCATACCAGATATTATAAAGCAGCAGTCATCAAAACCACTTAGTAGTGGCTGAGAAATAGAGTGGTGGACCAGTGGAATAGATTAGGTACACAACACACAGTAGTCAATGACTATAGTAACCTACAATTTGAGAAACCCAAAGTGGGGATAAGAACTAACTCTTTGACAAAAAGTGCTGGGAAAGCTAGAAAATAGTATGACAGAAATTGAGTAGAGACCCATATCTTATACCATATACCAAAATAAAGTCAAAATGGGACCATAATTTAGATAGATAGGTTGATACCGTAAACAATCTGGAAGGGCAAGGAACAGTTTACCTGTCAGATTTATGGAGAAGGCCAGAATGTATGACCAAACAAGAGATAGAGCACATTATGAAATGTAAAATGGATAATTTTAATTACATTAAAATTAAAAGATTTTGTACAAACAAAGCCAATGTAACCAAAGTAAGGAGAGAAGTGGAAAACTGGGAAAGCATTTTTATAACCAATGTCTCTGATAAAGACCTCATTTCTAATATATATAGAGAATTGAGTCAAATTTATAAGAATATGTCATTCCCCAATTGCTATATAATCAAAGGATATGAAGAGGCAGTTTTCATAAGAAGAAATTATAGATATCTACAGTTATATGAAAAGATGCTTTAAATCACTATTTATCAGAAAAATGTAAATCAAAACAACTCTGAGGTGCCACATTACACCTATCATATTGGTTAACATGATAAAACAAGAAAATGATAAATTCTGGAGAAGATGTGGGAAAACTGGAACACTAATGCATTGTCGGTGGAGTTCTGATCTGATCCAACCATTTTAGAGAGCAATTTGGAGCTATGTCCAAAGGGCTATAAAAAGAACATACCCTTTGACTTACTAATATTACTTCTAGGGCTAGACCCCAAAGAGATCATCATACAAGTGGGAAGAGGGCAAGTATGTACAAAAATATTTATAGCAGCTCTTTTTGTGGTGGTGAAGAACTGGAAATCAAGGGGGATGCCCTTCAATTGTGGACTGACTGAAGAAGTTGTGGTATATGAATGCAATAGAATACTATTGTACTAAAAGAAATGAGGAGCAGACTGACTTCATAATAAATGACGCTGAGTGAGGGGCGCAGAATCAGGAGAACATTGTACATGATTATAGACACATCGTATCTGTGATGACTGACTTTGATAGACTGGGCTCCTCTCGTCAATGTAAGGCTATAAGTCAACTCTGAAGGACTAATGATAGAAAGGGCTATCCACAGCCAGAGAAAGAATTACTGAGGCTTAATGCAGATTGAAGAAAACTACTTGCTCTCTCCCTTTTTTTGTTTTGTTTCTTCTTCCTCATTTTTTGTTTCATTGATTATAATTCTTCTTTACAACTTAATTAATGTTTAATGTGAAGATATATGTAGAACCTATATTGGATTGCATGCCACCATGGGGCTGGAGGTGGGAGGAGAGAGGGGAGGAGAAAATTTAGAACTCAAAAACTTGTGCAACTGAATGCTCTAAACTAAAAGAAAATACATTTAAAAAAAAGAATTTTATTTAAAAAATTGCGTTTTTTTCCATTCTTCATCTCTATAAAGTCTTTCTTCTAGTTTCATTCTTAAAAGTCCTTCAGATGACTTTGCTTAATTGGTTCTATTGCCATACATTACTTAAACATGAGTTTTCCTTTCTTTGTTTCTCTCTGTGTCATAAGGCAGTATTAATCATAACCATCCACCATCTTCCTTCATAAGATTTTACAAATGAGTTTATATTCTACACTCTTATTGCCATGAGAAGCCATATCTTTCCATTTGGCAATGCTTTGCACATAGCAAGTACTTAACATGCCTTTTCAACAATTTATTCACTCACTCACTCACTCATTCATTCTTTATCAAGCACATCTAGTAGTATCTGGCTCAGACAATCTATATGCCCATTAAGTCTCACCAGAGCAGTGGAAATGCACTAGTTAAATTTCTCTAAGAAATGGTTACAATTTATGTCCATGTTCAGGTTTTGATCCATTTCCCAATTTTCTCATTTTTAAATTTTATAGTTTTTACATTTTTTTTTTTACTTAACTGTAACAAAACTGGTGGCCTCACTACATAGGCAGTCAATTTAAGAATACCTCCTACAACAGTATTGAATTGTTCCCTGTCTAATCACTGTCATGTTTTAAATAATATTACTTAGTTCATAGGCATGAGGTTTTCCTCATTCCTTGTTGTTCAACCATATTTTCCAATATATTTTCCATCCATTATTATTTCCACCTTTTATTAAAGTCTCCAATTATCCAAGTACACATTGATTTAATTTAAAGGATCTTGAGACGTTTGTAGATTTTTCTCTTCTTTTGCAACAGATATTAATACATAAGTTATATTACCACATGTCATAGTTGTTCTGCAAATACTTATCATTAGCAAAGCAATAAGGGACAATCAAATTTTCCATTCCTTTGGATGCACAATAAAACTAATTCTACAATCTCTCCTTGTAGCAGCTACTTTCTTTTATCTCATAACAAGACTGATATCATTCCATTTCTCCAACAGAATGTCCACTTTTTGGTCACTGGACAAGATGTTACTTACAGTAACAATTATTATCCACTAAAAACTGGATGATTTTTAACATTGTTTGTGCCTTTTTCCATTACTAGGTCATCCTCACAGTAGAAATGGAAGTGGTCTGCATAGGACTGAAGTACATTAAATTTTTTAAATCTATTTTGTTTGTTAAAGTGTTCCTCAAAAAGTGGTCAGGCTACTGGTAGTGAGCATCTATGTACTTAGCTACATACTTAGCATTAACTCAGGAATAGTCTGATGCTAAGACCATACCTGTAACCTTTGCAGTATGGTTGAAATGCCTACCTTTGGCATTTTATGAGAGACGTTTTAAGAAACCAGAACCACCTCCACATTGGGGGGTATTGGAATAGAATCTTATCATAGATCTATGTTTTGGTTCATGAAGATCTTGTTTAATTGATAGAGATAACTTTATTGTAAACTCTTTATAAACTCAATGAATGAATCACTGTCATAATGTTCTAATATCTTATTGCAGATCATACTAAAAAGCAGAGACATCACCTTGTGTACCAATGTTCATATAGCCAAAGCTATGATTTTTCCAGTAATGATGAATGGCTGTGAGAGTTGGACTATTAAAAAAAAAAAAAAAAAAGCTCCTCAGAATCAATGCTTTCAAATTGTGGTGTTGGAGAAGACTTTGGAAAGTCCCTTGGACAGCCAGGAGATCAAATTGGTCAATACTTAAAGAAATTAATTCAGACTTCTCATTGTAACGACAAATACTGAACCTGAAGATTAAATATTGTGATCACATAATGAAGAGATGCAACTCAATGAAATGACTCTGATGCTGTGAAAGATTGAAAGCCAAAGGAGAAGGGAATGGCATCGGATAAGATGGATAGATTGTCTCATGGAAGCAATGAACATGAGATTAGACAAACTTCAGGAGATAGTGGAGGACAGAGGGGCCTGGTATGATATGCTCATGGGGCATGAAGAGTCAAATGTGACTGAACAAATGAACAACAAAAGATTTTATTCCATAAATTGTTTGTTGTTCTTTTTCTGAATCTTTTAATAAAACTTATTTATATTTCATGATTTTGTGTTTTGTAAAGATTGAGACTGAAAAATAACTATTAATATGCATGGTCTAAAGATCAAATCGATTGAATAGAATTTTCCAAATATCTTAGAGTGTCCTCACCTCCTTTCTCTTGATGATGCTTTCTTATTCTGGAAGTCTAAAACAATCTTGTGTGTTTTGCTATAGTTTTCAACTTGTTAATTAGGAAGAGCAATTTTCTTGAGATTTAAAAAAATCTTCCTTGTTTATATTTAATAAAAAGGAATCATTATTCTTCAAATATTGTTTTTTCCTTTAGGAAACACGTATTTTGGTTTTGATCTCTCCTTTGTGTCTAGTAAATATCTAGTATGAACCATGGCAGTTGGTAAATGACATTCCTGAACATTCATATTTTGTACTGCCTTTAGTCAAGTGATTGCAAAGTGGTTTACAATCGATAAAACCTCACAAAACCCCTGGAGGAAACCATCTTTGAGTGACAGAAATATTCTCCACTTTGTCTATAAATTAAGTCAGTTCGCCAGCAGAGAAAATTTGCATAACAGATCCATAAGAATAGCATGGAGCAGCAAAACCACAGGCCTAGAAATGATGCCTTCCTCAAGGTAGAGTAGGCCTCATAACAGCGACACAATGATGACGTTGCCAGAAGACATTATTGCTTCTTGAGTATTAAAAGTGTGAGTGCCATGCCCGTATATGTGTCCCATCATTTGTGACATATATGAGTTTCCATTTTCCCATTGATGGTAATAGGTACATAGTTATGGGACAGTGTGACTTAATTTTATAGAAGGGATAGTATACCACAAATTTTCTTATTATGTAATTTCATTAAATGTTTTTGCTTTAGACTAACTGTGTCTTCTCTCTGGATACAGAAGGACTTGTGAGCTATGACTTTGAGTTGATGCTAACTCATAGACTACCCTGAATAGTTGTTTTGGGAACCACTACAAGTAAGGGAAGTGCCCCAAGTGCCAAATTTGAACATTCATTTCATTTTGTTGCACTTTTCTGAGGACAACACATTCCTAGGCATTTTCTCCAGGAAAGGATTTTTATTCATCCATTCACATTGATTCATAGACTTAGGAAGATAAGAAAATCTGCTCCATGCTCCTCCACTTCCTCTTCAAAATTTTTTTCCCTATGTTTACTTTCTAAATTTTTCATTTTTTGAAGATCATATAACCTGATTACATGACTGTCTTCAGGATTCAGCAACTGTAGTGATGACTTCCCACTTTATATCCCGGAGGCCATCTCAATAAGCTTCCATAGTTGTTGTGATGGTCATTTTAACACCTTGACCTCACATGTCTTTAACTTCATCATATCTAATGACATTAAATTCTGTTCCCCTGTAGTGGAATCACAGACCTTTTAGACCTTAAACTCACCACCTCACAGGATCATATATTAAAGTAGGAAGGGTGTTGCATCAAAAACATTAATTTTATATATGATGAGAGGTGTTCTGCATCCCAACCCATTTAATACAGTTACAAAATTAGATTTGTTTTATTGAATCAGTCTCAAATATATGCTGTGTTAACAATATATACTGTCTCTATTGAACCAACCAGTTCATCAAAAGTGTAAAATAATTGTTAATATATTCTTAATGTGAGAAGAGTGAAGTAACATATTTTTTATCAATAGATGAAATCATATGTCACACAGAAAAAAAACATAGGTCAACATTAGTGAGAATAATGAACCCCCTGAACTTCTTACAAGTACTAGAATTCTCACTATTCAAAGTTATAACTACATAAAATATGGCAACTGGTTCCAGTCCAATGGAAATATGAAGGAGTGAATTTAAATAATG
>JAQQSV010022048.1:0-10657 GCA_028646515.1 Pseudochirops corinnae | reverse complement strand
AACAAAGGTCTAGAATATGAAAACAATTAATGAAAAGAAATGCTAGGGAAGGTGGCCTAGCCATACCAGATTTTAATCTGTATTATAATGCAGCAGTCATCAAAACTACTTGTTACTGGCTGAGGAATAGAAAGTGGATCAATGGAATAGATTGGGTGCATGATACACAGTAGTCAATTACTACAGTAATTCACTTTTTGATGCACAGAAAGGCTCCAGTTTTTGGGAAAAGGACTCACTATCTGACAAAAACTGAGGGGAAAACTGGAATATACTGTGTCAGAAACCAGTCATAGAACAATATCTAACATGGTATACCAAAATCAAGTCTAAATGGGTGGAAGAGTGTAATTACAAAAGCTGATACTATAAGCAATCTGGGAGAGCAAGTAATAGTTTGCCTTTCAGATTTATGGAGAAAGGAAGATTTTATCACCAAACAAGAGTTAGAGAGCATTATGAAATGCAAAATGGATCATTTTGATTACATTAAATTGAAAAGTTTTTATTCAAACAAAGGCAAGGTCACCATGATTAAGAGGGAAGTAGAAAATTAGGAAAGAATTTTTACAACCAGTGTCTCTGATGAGGCCTCATTTCTAAAACACACAGAGAATTAAGTTAAATCTATAAGAATACAAGTCATTCCTCAATGATAAATTGTCAAAGGATATGAACAGGCAGTTTTCAGAAGAAGAAATTAAATATATCTACAAGTGTTATGAAACAAATGTTCTAAATAACTTTTAATTAATTAAATGCAAATCAAAACAATTCTGAGTTACCACATCTCACGTGTCTGGCTACAAAGACAAAACAGGAAAATGTCAAATGTGGGAGAGGATGCAGAAAAATTTGAATGATAATACATTGTTGGTGGAGTTGTGAACTGATTCCCCATTCTGGAGAGCAATCTAGAACTATGCCCAAAGGGCCATAAATAAGTGCATACCATTTGACCCAGTATTACCACTTTTAGGGCTATATACCAAAGAGATGATAGAAGTGGGAAGTGGTTCCATATGTTCCAAACTAGGCTATAGCAGCTCTTTTTGTGATAGCAGATTTGGGAATCAAGGGGATGCCCATCAAAAAAGGAATGGCTAAATAAGTTGTGGTATATAAATATAATGGAATACAATTGTTCTAAAAGAAAAAAGGAGCAGGCATACTTCATAATAACCTGGCAAGACTTATATAAACTGATGTTGAGTGAGAAGAGCAGAACCAGGAGAAATTTGTACACAATTAAAAACACAACATCTGTGTGAAGACTAACTTTAATAGACAGGGCTCTTCTCAGCAAAGCAATGTTTTAAGACACCTCCAAAAACTTCAGGGTGTAAAGAGATGTCCACATCCAGAGGAAAAAAAAACTGCAGAGTCTGAATGTAGATTGAAGCAAACTACCTGCTTTCTTTCTTTTTCTTGTTTTATTTTGTTTCCTTTTTCTCACGGCTCACTACATTGGTTATAATCCTTCTCTACAACCTGACTAATGTTTAATGTAAAGCTATTTTCAGATCCTATATTTGATTGCATGCTGCCATAGGGTAGGGGGGGAGAGAGGGGCAGTGGATTGTGGAATTGAATTTTGTAAATTGAATCTTGTAAAGTAAAAGTAAACAAATAAATTAATGTACAAAAAAAAAGAAAACAATCCTACTTGAGGTATTCTAATAATGCTTTTTTTGGATTTTATACTGGTTTCTATTCCCTTTTGGGGCTTCAAATGTAGGTGTAGTGTCAATGCTGAACTCTTCTGAATGTGAACCTTGTTCTTCCCATTCACCATAATAGGATTCTAAATTCTATGTTTTTCCAGTTTGCTTTTTCCCATTGTAATGGCCTATTTCCTGACTTTTAAAGTGTATCTCTGGTTCTGGGGCACAGAAAGCTCAGACCTGATTTCTATGATTTCAGTTCAGGGCTGTTTATTGACTTTGTGTGCTGTGGTTTCTTTGTGTCTGGACAGAAGCCAAGGTCAGGACTTTTGGGTTTTCCCTGGGGTTACACTGAAATGCACAGCATGAGGTTTTGGAGGAGGGGTGGTTGGAGCACTTCAGATTTCTTCCTCCTTGCCCCCAGGGTAGAGCTCAGACAAGCTCAGCTGCTGGTGACTGGGGCCACAATGGTGTCTGCCAATTCCCCTGACTGTGCAAAGGCACACCTAGGATTTTGGTGTCAGCACTTGCTGGCTCCACTTCCCTGGGGTTCAGGATTTCCTGTTGGGACTCATCCTATCCAGCACTGGTGCTGTTCAGCCTCAGCACAGTCACAGCCACATCCTACCTGTAGATCTCAGAAGCCTAATATTTGTTCCACTGTTTCAGAATTTTTCATTGGGGCAATATTCTTAGAGTTTCTATTTTTCATTAACTTTTGAATTTATTCATTTACTTTTAGTTTACAACAGACAGTTCCACAATCCCTTAAGTTCCAAAATTTCATCCCCTCTCTCCTCCCTCTCCCCCATGCTGTCATGTAATCAAATATAGGATGTACAAATAACTTCACATTAAATATTAGTAAGGTTATAAAGAAGGATTGTAAGCAATGTAGTGTAGAATGAGAAAAAGGAAACAAAACAAAAAAAAGAAAAAGAAAGAAAACAGGTAGTTTCCTTCAATCTGCATTCAGATTCTGTAGTTCTCTGGATGGGGATATCTCTTTCTATCATGAGTCTTTTGGAGTTGTCTTACTATCTTGAATTACTGAGAGGTAATCAGTAATGTAATGTAAGAGGTAATCAGTAACCAGTGTATCATAGTTAGTCATCACACATATGTTGTGTCTGTAATTTTGTACACATTTCTTGTGATTTGGTTCTTGTCACTCAACATCAGTTTGTACAATTCTCTCTGGGTCACTATGAAGTCTATCTCCTCCTCATTTCTTATAGCACAATTGTATTCTATTACATTCACATACCACAACTTGTTCAGCCACTCCCCATTTAATGGGCTCCACCTTGATTTCCAATTCTTTCCCAACACAAAAACACCCGCTATAAATATTTGTGTGCATAGAGGTCCTTTTTGCACTTCTATGATCTCTTTGGCATGCCACCCTAGAATTGGGATTGCTGGGTCAAAGGGTATGCAATTATATATAGCCCTTTGGGCATAGCTCCAGAATGCTCTCCAGAAAGGTTGAAACAGTTCATAACTTCCCCAACAATGCATTAGTATTCCAATTTTTCTACATCCTCTTCAGCATTTGTCATTTTCCTGTTTTGTCGTGTTAGCCAATCTGACTGATGAGATGTGGTAACTCAGAGTTGTTTTGATTTGCATTTCTCTAATCAGTTGTGATTTAGAACATTTTTCATATGCTTATAGATATCTTTAATTTCTTCCTCAGAAAAAACATGATTTGATCATTTATCAATTGGTGAATGACTTGTATTCTTACAGATTTGACTCAATTCTCTGTATGTTTTAGAAATCAGGCCTTACATAAAGACACTGTAAAAATTCTTTCCTAATTTTCCACTTCCCTCTTTACCTTGGTTATGAAATGGCAAGTCTTAACAGAGTGACCACAGAGTCCGAATAAAAAGTTTTAGGATCTTTTATTAGCCAGTCCTTCTTGGACCAATCTGAAGGAATCAGCAACTAGCTCAGGGATGCAGAATCATTCATACAGTATAATTCCATTGTTCAGAGTTGCAAGTAAGTTACTGAGGCAAGGGGGTTGTGATAACAGGGCATGACAATGGAACAAGAAGAAGAACAATGAAGAATAGGCAAGGGGGGAGTTTGTGATTACATCTGTAGGTACAGGGTTGTATGGTAAGCAGGGAGGAGCACAAGGCATGATGACAAATTACTCTAGGTCAATTTCTTGATCCTATCTTGAGTTCATGAAGTTTCTACTTAACTTATTCCTGGCCACTTCATTCCTCCCTTTTGTTTTTGGAAAAAATCAAATCCTGGATACCTGGCCACTTATGGGTGCATAGTATGCATGCAGGACCATTAGTTTGACAGACTTGACCTGCTTTGGTACATAGCCTAGGAGTGTGGAGACAGCTAATAATGTTATGAGGGAGGTCATCCAAGGTGACCAATTAAATAGGGATTCAAACCAATTGGTCCCTGACCCCCAGGCAGCTTCTCTACTATTTTTTGATCAGCCCTGAATGGTTGGCATTAAAACAACAGGCCTCTCCAAGGGCCATGCAAAGACCCCCTTACTTAAGAAATAGGAGGTCTAGCCTCCACCAGTTCTGTAGCACAACCTCAGCCAAAGAGCCTAGGGAGGTCTCAAGATAAGAAACTTGGTTCTCCAGTTCCCTTATATCTTGATCTACCTGGGTGTTCAAGGCTGCATACTGAGACTTTCCTGTAACCAGAGCTGCCGTGCCTACAGCAGTGGACCCATCAATACCTAATCCTACCAGAAGGGGAATGAGGATGGGAGCTGGCTTCACTTTGGTAGAAAAGCCACATGCTCACAGCCCCCCTCCCCAGAGTAAAAGAATACCTGGGGAAGAACATGGACAAAAATACACATTTCAGGGGAGTTAGATTCTGCTAAGATGTGGATGGGAATGCAGGAAGTGAAGCCAGTGGTACGTGCCATCCAGGCATTGTCAGGAGCTCAGAGGGCATAGCCTGATGACCCTTAGTTGCCGTCAATTTCAATGGTGGCATAGGAAGGGGAGAGGACACCAACTGCCTGCATGTCCCCCGGTTTTATTTTTGTTGGGGAATGCCAATTACAGGTCTGAGCAGAGGCACACAAGGAGATTTTTACAGACTGAAGTTACAACAGTGTTACAAATAAAGTTACAGTGGCACCCCAACACCTGGGAACCTGACCCAATTTGGGTCACCTATCTTATCTGTCTGTTGGGAAAGCGACAGTGGCTTGGGGTTGGATTTTGTAGGTGCAGGGAGGTTTTGCTGCTTATGGGCAAACAAAGCTGATCACTTGAATGGCCTGGGATGGTTCCCCCTGCCCATACTCTCCAGAGCTAGCTTGGTGTTTATGCCAAAGACATCCATCAGGCCTGTAGGTGAAAAGCTGGTGAAGGGCTGGTCCTCTGGGTGGCATCTGTTGGCACATTCTTCCTCCACCTCCTCACCCTGGGGCTGGCTAGGGTAGATCAAGTCCCCAAGGGAAGCCATTGGAGATGTTCAGAGAAATGGGGGCATCTCTTGGTTATAGGGTGATGGGAGTATGGAGAGGATGTGGACTCTGGGCAAGACTTTGGCTTCTTCCAAAGAACTAACAATTCAAAGTCAGGCCTGGGTCTGAGGGCTCTTATTAAATGGGAACCCATGCCGTTTGCCAAAGGCACCCCAGCACCCCCCATGATTCCCCCCTTAAACAGATGGGACGCAAAATCATTTGGGGACAATGGACGAGGTCTCAGTCCCAAGCTGCTTCATGCTGAGAAAGGACTTAGAGCTGTCCCTGCCTTACAGGAGTCCATCATTCAAGGACTGGGGGCTGTGGTCAATGTCCACAACTTGGCAGACACCAGGTCCAAGGCATGATGGGTAGCAACTTTGGGCAGTGGATGGTAATCAGCCTGAGACATCAATGCACTGAATCTAGAAGAAACAAATCTGGCAAAGAGATTAAACAAACAAGACCCAAAAGAGATTGTAGAAAAATGACCAAAAGTAGAGTGAGCATGGGCTAGCATAATCTGTTACTCAGACTAATTAACTTTCTTTCATTAACATAACTGTATTGCCTTAAACAAGGAGGTTACTGACTTGAAAATCACAACTGAATAGTACACATACATTCTTGTTTCACAAAGCTTGCCTATCCTCTGATCATATTCACTTTGGAAATACTTCAGAAATTGAATTTTTTACATATATATTCAGTTACAAATATTAACTTTTACTTAGTTCATGGAATAGCTACAAATTCATATTGAAACAGCAAGATCTGTTCTGACCTTTCAAAACATCCAGCCCATTTTGGCTGGGTATGCAGGCTGTATTCTATTCTTATGAGAATCATTAACTTGGTCACAGACTGTGGGCACTGAAACCTGTTTGCTCTTTTCTACAGTAAGTGGGGGGCGTGGGGTCAAAGTAGCACAATGAGAATACAAGGCAATAAGCTAAAGCTGTAGCAGTTCTTGTGCAGGCCTGCTTAAGATTCTTGTAAAAGCTGTCTGCATCTGATGTCATCTTTTTCAGGTCCCCTGGCTCAGATGCTCACTCAAGAGCAGGGGTATTCACAAGCTGGTGGTCAGTGATCAGTCAGGCCTGACAGGGGCCAGAGAAACATGATTGAATACCAAAGGTACGTAGAAACGGTCCAGTTTTTCTAGCCACACAGGGTTAGGCACAAACATTACAATAAAGTTACACAAAGAGTTACAAAATTGCATCAAAAATCCAAACACTTGATCTTATTACCTTAAATAATTAAGGTAATTATTTAAATAAAAAAATTATTTAAATTATTTAAAAATTTAAAAAATTATAAAAATAATTACCTTAAATAATTAAGGTAATTATTTAAAGGACTGAGTTTACATAAAAGAGAAATTTTTGAAAGCCAATCTTATACACCTTAATATAGTTCTTAGAAGAATCAATCTGATCCTGTTGATTTCCTCAAAACTTCAGGATAAAGTTACAAATCTTTCTGCTTTTATAACATACTGAAACCCTTCTAAAACTGATATCAACTATCTGGAGATAGGAGGGGCTTGGGGAGACCCCCATTTGTCCCCATGTAAGGGTCACAAATTAGGTGCCAGATTGCCAGTGGTGATGTTGAGACACAGGGAGGAGTGAGGCCCAAGAATTAGTTGGGTCATGTGGAAGACAGAGCACATTGGACCGTCCCTGGCCAGGGGATATTGCATTGTTCAAGACTTTCTGATGTGGGATACCTGAGGTTCCCGACTGGTGTCTCCACACTCTGGGGTCTTCATGCCCTTGTAATTACCTCCCCTCTCACAATTCTGCTCAGCTGGGCTGTGTCACAAGTGGTGTGTGCATCTGGCGTAGATAAAAGGACCCAAGCCTTGGAGGGATTAAGGCTGGCCTTAGAGTCCTGCTGTAAGGCTTCCAGAGGGTGACATCAATAAACCCTCTTAACATATACCCTCCAGCGTGATTTTCCTCTTCAAGAGAAAATGCCAGCCTCTTCTTCTTTGAGGTAAGTAAACCATCTGCAGGTGAACCCTGATATCCCCAAATCTTCTTATCTGCTTTTCATTATTGCCAATCAAACCTATTATCCAGATTATTCAGCCTTCCTTTACATTTGTTAACCACAAAACAAAATGGTTCATATCTTTTACTGACTACTTGCTGTGATCATAGAAACTTGCTATAGAAGGAAAAGAAAAATGGGACATATGACATTCCAAATATGACAGGATTGGCTTGTTTAAATTCAGGTAAAGTCACAGATATCCAACCATGCAGTATCAGTACCACCTCATAGCTAGATTCAGGAATAGGTGGGAAACATTCCTTTTCAAAGGAACTTCATGGGTAAACTTGGGCCATATGGGATCCCACCCCAGCAGAGTCTGAGATTGTCCCTTCAGCTTTTACCAAATGTAGACTCCCACCAGCTCACAGTACATCCCCTCTGAGTAGCTTGTGGCATTTCTCTGGATATCGCTTTATGCAGGCAACTATACCCAAATCCAAACTCCAAACAAAATTTAGTTATTGCCCCAAATGCCTTTTACCTTAAACAAGTCTCACTTATCACAGCTTAGAGTCAGTTTTTTTTTAATCTTTAGTCACATGGAGCTGCAACAAGCAATGAAAAATTTACCAAATCTCACAAAATGTAAGGAATTACATTTACTATCATTCCTTTCCCTTGAAGAATTACCTTCCCTAATAGAGATGGTTTCTATGGGCTTTTGGCAGTTTTAGAACATAAGGAATAACTGAGAAGGATTTTAGGAAGGGGCTGATCGTGATGCCCTTGCTTTTTTAATTTTCATGCCTGCAGGAGGACTGTCCAGAATAACATTTTTATCAGTCTCCTCTTTTCTACATATAGTACCAATTTACAACTTTAGATTTTAACATTAAAATAGTTGCCCAAATAACTTAGTTAACAATCTTACAAGTTAAGCATCTGATTTTCAAAGTACAATACTCTTAAATGTACAAAAGAAACTGCTTCCCTTACAACACAGGTGATACAAGGTTCACACTATGAAATAAAATCCAATTAATTAACAATCTGATGACCTTAAAATTCTACATGAAGTTACACAGAAATAGAGTTTTCTTGTAGCCACACAACCTATCAACTTATCAGTAGATATCAATTACAAGCTGTAATCTCACATAGATGGTGAATGTGGTGATTCATATACTTTCAGATTAACATAAAAAAGAAAATTGGGCTTACCAAGTATAGAAACTTTTTCTCCTCTCCCCACATTGCAGAGCCTCGTTTTGAATCCAGGAAAGGAGAGGTTCATCTGTGTTCCCAGAGGTGTTGATTTCAGGGTACCCTCCCAGGGAGGACCAGCACTGTTGCAAGGGGGCCCTTGGTATAGCTGTTATGCCTCCTCCCCCCTTTCTTTTCTCAAGGTGGAGAAGGGTATTTTTCAAAACTGATGGGAATGAACTTAATTACTGTACAGTTGCATTCCTACACACAAAGATTTTCTCTTTTAGGTGAGGTAGGAAATCAGCCTCTTCATGTCTCTCAGCATTCAAAATTCTGGCCAGACATTTAGAATGCAGAGGGAGGTTTTTAACCAATCAGGAAATGCAGTTCAAAACACAAAGTACAGAGACCTAGAACCCGGGCAGGAAGAATACCTGTAAAATAGCAACATGTTAAACATTTCCCTTAATTTTCCTTTCCACCAGAAGTCTTTTGTCCAGACAGGGGATAGAATCTCCTGATTTGACTTCAACAGGCTGTGAGGGCAGGTCTACTCAGGTTCTTTTTTACTGTGAGCCTCTTTTAACTCTAAGGCTTCATTGAGTTCCCAGAGCAGTTTACAATGATGGCAACCCTGGACAAGGAGGGTGAAATATTCTCCTTCCATTAGCTCTCTATTTTACATTGTTAATTTTTAATTTCCTCTTTTTCCAATCTTTCAATTGAGGGGGGGAGGAACTTCCACTTCTAAACCACAGACTGTTACAGGGATACTTAAGACTGAGACATGAAACAGACAGACAGACAAAACAGACTTACAAACAGACAAAAACAGTGGTCTCAAGGGAGAGACAAAAGTCTTGAGGGAGAGACTTAAACAGAGGCCCCAAGGGCCTAATAGGGGTTGCAAATGGCATCCCAAATGATTGACTCAGTAGCACCAGTTCCAGCCTACCATGGACCCTATTCTCAGAAAACAGAACTCATCAGAGATCTCAAGAGAGAGATCTGAACAGAGATCCCTGAGGCATCTGAAGAGGGGCTGCAAATGACATCTTGAAGGATTGACCCAGTAGCGGCAGTCTCAGCAGCGCCCAGCCTGCCACCTACCCTATTATCAGTAGAGTACTCACCAGAACAGAGGCATCAAGAAAAATGCAAAAAAGAGTTGCACAGAAACTGGAGCTCCTTGCCTGCCAATTGTTAATATAATCTAGGAATCTTTCCAATCTGTGGTGGGACTTGGGACAAGGAAGTAGATCTGAGGGTGAGGAACATCTCTCAGTGGCTGCCCCCTAGATCAAGTTTCCAGTCAAGTCCCCCTCTCAGATGGAAAGGTGGTCACCATAGATGGCCAAAGGACAACTCACTGGGGCCTCTAAATGAAATGACAAGTCTTAACAGACTGACCACAGAGTCTGAATAAAAAGTTTTAGGAGCTTTTATTAGCCAGCTGGTGGTTGTCCTTCTCAGACCAATTTGAAGAAATCAGCAACTAGCTTAGGGATGCAGAATCATTTATACGGGGTAATTCCATTGTTTGGAGGTGCAAGTAAGTTGCTGGGGCAAGGGGGTTGTGATTACAGGGCATAACAACAAAACAAGAAGAAGAATGAAGAATAGGCAAGGGGGGAAGTATGTGACTACATCTGAAGGTACAGGGTTGTATGGTAAGCAGGGAGGAGGGGCACAGGGCATGATGACAAATTAAGCTAGGCCAATTTCTTGATTCCTATCTTGAGTCCATGAAGTTTCTACTTAACTAGTTCCAGGCCACTTCAGTTACATTAGCTTTATTTGTACAGAAGCTTATCACTTTAATATAATCAAAATGACCCATTTTGCATTTCATAAGGCTCTGACTCTTGTTTGATGATACATCTTCCTTTCTCCATGAATTTGACACTTAAACTACTACTTGCTTTCCCAGATCACTTACAGTATCAGCTTTTATAACTAGATCATGCACACATTTATACTTGATTTTAGTATACCATGTTAGATATTGGTCAATGCCCACTTTCCGACACACTACTGTTATGGGAATCTGAAGATCTTCCCTGCCCCTAGGCCCTTTGCTAAAGTGGCTACGTGACTCTGAGGACTTTTGGATATTTGAAAGTATACTCTGTTCCCTAATAGGCTGAATGTGGTCACGTGGAGCCTGTGGCGCCAGGCTTGTTTTCCAGGAATGCCCGTGCCTTGTAGCTTTGTGATTGGGCAGTGGGTCTAGAGGGCTGTGACATTCTCTAAGCCAGGAGAAGGCTATATATACGCCCTGATGTGAGGTTTTGGTTTGGGGCTC
>JAQQSV010022047.1:0-10657 GCA_028646515.1 Pseudochirops corinnae | reverse complement strand
GGCTGTTTTGGGGCGGTGGGTGGGAGAAAGAGGGGGAGAAAATATGTAACTCAAAATCTTGTGGAAATGAATGATGCAAACTATAATAAAATTTAAAAAAAAAAAGAAAACTCCATTTCCAGTAGTTCATGAAGGGACATTCCATCGTGAGCATACACCCAATTCTTCCCTGTCCAGTCATAGCGTTTAGGACCACTGGATGGAGAAGACAACCAGATTTGCTTGTTGGGGGCCAGTTTGTTGATCACATAGGTTCCCAGGTCTCCACCCATCTTCACTGTTAGAACACCATTCCCAAATGAAACATCGTAATCCTTGGATGTATAAGGCTTGTCTCCGAGATCTTCAAAAAAATATGCTAAGGAGTCCAGTGTTTCCTGTGCAAGTTTTTCATAAGTGGTTTCATCTAGTGAGTTTTTGCCACCCAATGTTCCTGTTTTCCTCAAATTCATCAGATGAACACTCTGTTTTTTGACCTTTGGAATTTGGCCTCTGAAGCCCTGGAACTAAGAACTCAACTGTCCCGGAGACCAGGAAGCCACAGCTCCAGCCCCTGCTCCCAGAGCCAGGGGACCCGCCTGGGTCAGGAGGCTGCAGAGCACAGCTCTCCTAGGCCTGGGCGCGGGCTGCTGCAGGGCGCTCGGCCCAGCTCCACAGGGCCTCCTCAGTGCCACCTGCGCCAGCACTCCCAGCCTGGGCCTCCACATGTTCGTCACATGCCTCGCAGTGCGGTCGCAGCACCTGAAGCTACTATGCTTTCTAGGAGACAAATGGTGCCTTCCCTGGAGGAGCTCACATTCTGGAGGGAAAGGAGGCAGCACCAGAAAGAGCTGGCTCCTGGCATTTGTCCGGAGCTGTTGTAGGCAAAGGGATGCCCTCCCTAAGACTGGGCAGTGGGCTGTTGGAAAAGCTTGGATGTTCTGGTGACTACAAGTTAATGAGCATTTCCTTCCCAGACCATCAATTTGCAAAGAGTCAGAGGACAATAACAGAACATTATTTAATGTAATTGTTAATACGCAGCCAGGTGGTGCTGGAATCAGGAAGCCCTGAGTTCAAATCCGCCCTTTCTTAGCCCCTATTTGTTGACTTTGGGCTAGTCACTAAACTTCTGCCTCATTCTTCTGAACTACAAGGTTGTTGGGAGGGTCCAGTATTTCAAAGTTCTTAGCGAAAAGCCTAGCACATATCAGGTCCTTCATAACGCTAGTCCCTTTTCACACCACCCCACACCCCTGAATCTCTCTTTGGTTTACTGGATATAAAGGTGGAGTTCAAGGTCTGGCCCTGACACTAAGCCCCTGTGGGAACCTGAGTAAGTCATTTCATGTCTCCTTGCCTCAGTTTCCTTACCTGTCAAATGAGGATCTGAAACTGCCCTTGTTTCCTTCCTTGTATACAGAAGCCCAGGCTCAAAGACTTTGAGGGCTGGAAGCGACCTCTGTGGCCATCACGCCTCATTCACAGGAAAGGCCTGTATGCAAGCACTGAGGAAAGTGTATCTAGATAAGTGGGAGCTGTTATAATTCAGAACTGTCCTCTGATTTCATGATAACTCATTTTTAAACATAGCTTTTGGTGCAGAACCTGCCCAGGCTATTCAGAAAGCTTAACAAAGCAGAGCAGGTAAGTCCCTACTTCCTTCCCATCTCCGTGACTAGGTGGCATAAGTCGAGGTGATCCCAGATTGCTGAGCTCAGCTTGACCAGGGAGTTCACACACCAGAGCTCCCCCTTTCTCCCCCCTGTCTCCCCCATTCCCCCTCAAATACCCCCCCACCATGACACGCCACTCAATTCATCCTGCAAACTTCTATTACACCATATTGCAGGCCAGGAACCGTACTAGGCCCTAGACCCAGTCAGCTGAACTCAGTTAACAGGCTTCAACTGAGTATTTGTTAAGGCCAGGTACTGAGCAAGGCACTCATCTGGAAGGTCAGAAGTGAGGCAATCCCTGCCCTCAAGGATTTTACCTTCTTAAAAAAAAAAATTAAAATTTTCAAACAACAAAAATCCACCTTCTCCTTCTCACCTTTTCCCTGCCCCCATAGAGAAAGAAAAAAAAAATCTGTTACAAACATGTATGGTCAAGCAAAAAGAAAAAAAATTCCCCATTGGTCGTGTCCAAAAACTATGCCTTGACCCGCCCCTCTGCATCAAGAGGTGGGTAACGTCCTTCATTCCCGACCTTGGAAATCCCAGCTGGTGACTGCGTCCCAAGCCTTTCAAAGATGTTTGTCTTCACAGTATTGTTGCTGTTATAGTGTTCTCCTGGTCCTGAGCTGCTTACCTGCTATGGGGGGGGGGGGGGGGTGGAGTTATAATAGACCCAGAGAAGGAAATACAAAGTCATTTGGTTGGGAGGAGCCTGGACAGCTGGAGGGATGAAGAAAGGCCTCCTTGGGGTAGTCCCAGAGCTGAGCCTCCATACTTTAAAGAATCTTTAGGGAAAGAAGAGGAAGGAAGGAGGGAAACCATGCCCAGGGCAAAGGCTCAGAGGGAGGTGAGTAGGCCGACAAAGTGAGATCGTATGTGAGGGGGAATCAAGAATAAAGAAAAAGGCTGAAATGCAGCCAGACTCTATAGGGCTCTGAATGCCAAGCTAAGAAGTGTGCATTTTATCTGAGCACTAGAGAGCTCCTGAAGATTCCTGAGTAAGGTGTCCATGATACGTGTGCAAAAGGGGACCTCTCAAGGCATCCAAAGGCTAGAGAGCCAGAAGGGGCAATGCAGGGAGGAGAGGGCATGCCTAGGGTCCCTATGGCTCCTTCAACGCCAAAGCTCACTCTGCTATTGCACCAAACTGCCTCTCTCTCATGCTGTTCTTAGGGAAAAGAGGTGGGGTAGAGAACCTCTCCACTCAGTGAAGCTTGCTGTGAATGTTTCCATACCATTGGTTCATCAGATCCAACACATCCTCTGCAGTTAGTACTATGTGACCATGGACAATTTAGGGTCTCAGTTTCCCCTTTCATAAAGAGAGGGAATGGTTAGAGGTCAGTGATTTCACCATCTCTTCCAACTCCAAATTCTCGGCTCCTAATTGGGCAGGGGCTTCGAAAGGCAATTTGGGGCTCATTCTAGAAGACATTTTGGAATTATGTAAGAAAATCAGAAAACTGTTCATCCTTGACAGTCCCACTACCGATGTTAGACTCCATGGAAGTCATTGATAGAAAGCATGGAAGATTATCCATCTCACCACAGAGTGTGAAGAAATCAGCAGCATTTGGTCCAGTGGACAGGGTGCAGATCTTGGAGTCGGGGAACCCTGGGTCTGAGAATTACCCCAACCTCTGCAATGTGAACCTGAGCAAATACCTTAACCTCTTTGGGAAACACCTAAGCCGCTTCATCTGTGCAGGGCGTCTCCATGGTGGGAGCTCCCGGCATAGATGAAATCACAGGTGTAGACCAAAAGAAAAAAAAAGGAATGGAGGATTTGGAGAAAGACGGGAAGTGCACGTCCAAAGCCAAGTCAGAAGACAATGAGATAAAGCAACACAACTCAGGAGACTATAAGAGAGCAATGTTAGCTCTGAGAATCTTCCTCCCTGCTAACTAAAGGCAAACTACACAAAGGGACTGTGCTCATATATTGTTAGTTACTCACTGGAGAGGTGGCACAGTGGACAGACCGCAGGTCCTGGAGTCAGCAAGACCTGAGTTCAAATCCAGCCTCAGACACTTAACTAGCTCTGTGACCTTAGACAAGTCACTGGGCAATTTCCACCTGTGAAATGAGGATGCTGCAATGGTTGCCAGTAGTTGCAGTAGAATCTCTATATTCAGGCTAGATCTGGGATCTTCAAGAGCCTGGGATTTTTCCTTCCAGTCTCTGAAAGATATATTTTCCCAGGGGATAAGTAGTCCACTTCCTTTTCGGCCAGCTGGCTAGCCAGGTGTGGGATTAAAAACAAAACAAACAAACCCACAAGTATCAGCCCCTATCTTTTCTCCATGGTATGTATTTATTCTGGGCTTCTAAGGAAATTGATTTCTTCACCCATTTCTGGGTTCCTGGTGGGCTCTTTGCCCTTACTGCCTGCTTAACTCCAGCAGAGAAGTAGGTCTGAGAGAGAGGTGCTCCTGTCTTGTTACATGATAACATTAAAAAGAGATACCTAAAAATGCTTCTTTTGAAACAAAGTATCTGCTTTTTATTGATACCTTCTATTCAGATGTTGCCTCTGCTTCGGAATGTGGCCCTCTACCGCCTGCACCCAATGAAACGCCCCTGGCAACAAAGACTGACCTTTTATACAAAGTTACATCTAAATAATTGAAACATTATTGACTGTGCTTGGGTGGTAAAACTAATCTAATAAAAATACTTAATGAATCTATTTATGTAATGCCAGCCCAATTAAATCACTAAAAAATGGTTTTACTGAGTGAGAAAAATAATAAGAGGGTTCATCTGGAAAAGCAGAGGGTCAGGAGATTCAAGTTAAACCAGGGGAAAAGGATGTGAAGGGACCAGATTCAGCAGTGTCAGACCTTAAACCATGTTATAAGGGGAGAGCAGCGTGGAAGTGTAAAATGGATAATTCTGATTACTTTAAACTACAGTTTTCCAGGATAAATAAAACCTATGTAGACAAGAATAGAGGGAATGCAGAAAATTGGGGGGAAAACTTTTATAGACAATATCACACACAGAATACGACTGGGTCAGAACATTGCTGTGGTGGAGGAAATGATGAGCTGGTAGATTTAGAAAAATATGGAAAGATTTGGACTTATGAAGGAAGATGCTATCTACCTGTAGAGAAACAGATGATAAGCAGAAATAAGCACAGTATGGTTTTTCATTTGTGTTTGTGTGTGTATATGTGTATATATGAGTGCATGTGTGTATATATGGGTGTTTCTAGATATCTATATATATATGTGTATATATATGTATATGTATGTATCTGTATGTGTACACACACACACACACACACACACACATATGGGCAGATAAGTGCTGCAGTGGATAGAGCTGGGCCTGGAATCAGGAAGACCTGAGTTAAATCAAGCTTCAGATACCAGCTTTGTGATCCTGGACAAGTCACTTGCATATATATCTGCCCTTAATTGTAACCTTCTTGGGTTACAATGGGGGGAGGTCGGGGAGAGGAAGGAAGAAAACTAACATAAAAAGTGAACAGCAGAGGACAAAAGAAAACCGACAAGGAAGCCAAGAAAAGTTGGCCAGCTTTGAAAAGAAGGTGTAGTATCCATTACATATGTTTTCTTGAAATGGAAATCTATCACTTTATACTGAATCCTCTTTTATGTTCTGTTGTGTACATGGCAATTTTTTCCCATTTTCTTATTTTGCATTTATTTAAAATAAATTTAAAAACTAAAAAAGTAAGAGAGAAAAAAATGACATTGTTCTGGCCTATTGAAAAACAAATAGATTGATATGGTGGTGTATATAAAAAACATGCCAAGGATTAAAGCACAGAGAAAGCCCTCCAGCACATTAACTGTGCTGACACTATCTAGGTATCATCCTGCATTTAAAATTGGGTGGGAGTGGGGAGGGCTATTTCCTCCACTCCCCTCTGGGGTTGAGTTTGGTCATTTTAACCACCTAGTGCTGAGGTAGGGTGGGGGGGTTTGTTGTTGTTCTTTCTGTTTACAATGTTGTGTTCACTGTGCATGTGATTTTTCTGGGTTTCCTTCCTTTTGCATCAATGCATATAAGTCTTCCCATGAGTCTATGTATTCCTCACATTACAGTTTGTTAGATTACAGTAATATTTCATCACACTTTGTAGTAGCAAACACCCTAGCATACCCAGGATGGCTGCTATCACAGGTTCTTTGATCTGCTTTTCTAAAGGAAAGCAACTAATACATACATATAGGTGTGTGTATGTATATATATGTATATATGTATATGTATACATAATTTACTTAGTTCAAGAGAAAAAGTCAGCAACCTGAACTTCAGAGAAAATACAAACAGAAAACACAAGCAGACAAAAAAAATACAGACAGATAAAATAACACAATTCAATAGACCAACAGACAAGGCTTCTAGCTATCTGACCATTGCCTACATATATAGTTAGCTACCAGAGAGAGAAGCACCAACATCTGGGTTTTCAAAGCCAGGGGTTCAATGGCTGCCCAGAGTCTCATCTGGCCAAATCACACAACTCTTTCCCATAAGTGAGCCCCAAAGCAAAACCTCACCTCAGAGTGAGGTTTTATATATATAGCCTTCTCTAGGGTCAGAGGACATCACAACCTGTGTGACCACTGCCTAATTACAAAGTAACAAAAGGTGTGGGCCTTCCTGAAAAACAAGCCTCCCCTAAGCAGGCTTCTCTTGTTGGGCTCCAAGTGAAGCCCATTAAGGAGCAGGGAAGATCTTCAGATTCCCTTACTATTTATTATTTACTATTATTATACTATTATACATTTACATGCCACTATTTGTTTAGCTATCCTTAAATTTATGGGCATTTACTTAAATTCTTTCTAAGAAAGCTGCAAATAACATTTGACTTGGCGCTGAGTTGGAAAGCCACAGAGATGGAAAGATTATAATGTATATATGTATGTGTATGTATAAAATATGCCTGAGAGGGCAGACAGGTGCAGTGGACAGAGTGCTGGGCCTGCAATCAGGAGGACCAGAATTAAATCAAGCCTTACACTTATGCTTACTAGCTGTGTGATCCTGGACAAGCGAATTAACCTTGTTTGCCTCAGTTTCCTCATCTGTAAAATGAGCTGGAGAAGGAAATGCCAAACCATTCCATTATCTTTGCCAAGAAATCCCCAAATGAGGTCTCAAAGAGTTGGATAAGACCAAAACAATAACAAAATTATTGTCAAGGGCACCACCATCCTCTGGTTCCCCAGGTTAGAAACCTAGGCATCATCCTTGACCCCTCACGTCCTCTCACCCCCTCCCATTTCCAATCTATTGCCTAATCCTACCTGTTTTTCCTTCATAATGCTCTTATCCACTCGCTTCTCTCCTTGGGCACCGACTTCACCCTCATCACCTCACACCTGAATGCTATACAGGCAGGCTCAAGATTGGCCTGGAGGGGAAAAGGAGAAAATGCTTTGCAGAAGGAATGATTGAGGGAAGGGATGGGAGATGGGGGACAGTGCACACAGTCAGACACACTTAATGGGTTGTTTACTGTGGCTGAAATAGTTTTCTTTTCTTTGTGCTTCTTTCCCTTTGTCACTAGGGAGGCACACCTGTGATAGTGAAGATGGTACTAAAACAAAAGACAGCCCTGTAACTAAAAAAGGTTTTCCATGAATTAGCCTTCATGATGTTTTTAATTCCCAGCACCTATGTCAGCTGGGCAGGAAAAGAAAGTGGTCAGTCTTAAGAAATAATGAGAAAGAATTGAGAAAAATAGGAGAAGATTTAAATAATCCTCTTAGTGAAGGAGGTTAAGTAGAAGCAGGAGAAATAAACAAAATGACCATAATAATAAAAAGGAAAAGAAAACGGAACTGTGCATCTTCCCCTACTGATACACACAGGATACACGGGGAGGGGGAGGAGTGGCTATAAGCACAAGGTTAGTGAGGGGTCAAGGGGGAGATGAGAGTCCCCTCAAGGTCCGTCCCAGGGTGTGACCCTAGGGAAAGATGGGCTGCTCAGATTTTCAGCTGGGCTTATTTCTTATAGCGCCCAGCACTTCAGCCATGTGAGGCAATCTACTACCAAGGCTGGGCTGCCGCAGGCGGGGTCAGGCTCTTCTCGGGGTGAAATATTTCTTCTGGATGTGTCAATGAGTGGAACTCAATGAACAGTTACAGTCTTTCACCACCGTCAGTCACTGGCTTGGCTAGATGGGACTGTGCTCCCTTCACCCTGAGTGCTACAGTCCTCTTTTCAGCTGGGGCAATAATTGGCAGAACTCTTTCTGAGCTGAGAAGTATGAGAGGTATAGCCTCCACCATTACATAGTTCTTCCTGGTTCAAGGTCAGTTCTTGGACTCTTTCTTTCTTTCTTTTTTAAGAGTAAATAGTTCCAATTAAAGATAGTTTTCAACATTCATTTTTATAAGATTTTGAATTCTAAATTTTTCTTCCTGTCTCTTCTCCCCTCCCCCTTCCCCAAAATGTCAAACAATCTGATCTGTTATACATGTGCAATCATGTAAACATGTATTTCCACACTAGTCATGTTGTGAAAGGAGAAACAGAACAAGGGACAGCTAGGTGGCACAGTAAATAGAGCACCAGCCATGGAGTCAGGAGGACCTGAGTTCAAATTCAACCTCAGACACTTGACACACTTAAGTTGTATGACCTTGGGCAAATCACTTAACCCCAATTACCTTGCTTTCCCCGCTCAAAAAAAAAAAAAAGAAATAGAACAAAAAGGAAAAGCCACAAAAGCAAAAACAAAAAAAGGTAGAAATAGTATGCTTCAATTTGTATTCAGCCTCCACTAGTAATTTCTCTGGAGGCAGTTAGCATTTTCCATCAAGAGTCTTTTGGAATTGTTTTGGATCATTGTATTGCTGAGAAGAACTAAGTCATTCAAAGCTGATCATTGCAAATGTTGCTATTAGTGTGTACAATGTTCTCCTGGTTCTGCTCACTTCACCCAGCATCAGTTCATGTAAGTCTTTCCAGGTTTTTCTGAAATCTGCCTGATCATT
Source organism: Pseudochirops corinnae (assembly GCA_028646515.1). Taxonomy (NCBI): domain Eukaryota; kingdom Metazoa; phylum Chordata; class Mammalia; order Diprotodontia; family Pseudocheiridae; genus Pseudochirops; species Pseudochirops corinnae. The sequence goes on along the minus strand of JAQQSV010022047.1, from coordinate 2,009 downwards.
ATTTCTAATAGCATAATAGTATTCCATTATATTCATCTATCACAACTTGTTCAGCTATTCCCCAACTGATGGCTATGCCCTCAATTTCCAATTTGCTGCCCCCACAAAAAGAACTGCTATAAATATTTTTGGGCATGTGGGTCCTTTTCCCTTTTTAATGATCTCTTTGGGATACAGACCTAGAATTGATATTGCTGAATCAAAGGATAGGTGCCATTTTATGCCATTTTGGGCATAGTTCCAAATTGCTCTCCAGAATGGTTGGATCAGTTCACGACTCCACCAACCACACATTAGTGTTCCAATTTTCCCCACATTTTGTCCAACATTTATCATTTTCCCTCGGTCATATCAGCCAGTCTGTTAGGTATGAGATGGTATCTCAGGGTTGCTTCAATTTGCATTTCTCTAATCAATAGTGATTTAGAGCATTTTTTCATATGACTATAGATAGCGTTAATTTCTTCATCTGAAAACTGTTTGTTCATATACTTTGACCATTTATCAATCAGGAAATGACTTACATTCTTACAAATTTGACTCAGTTCTCTAGACATTTGAGAAATGAGGCCTTTATCAGAAACATTTGCTATAAAAGTTGTTCCCCATCTTTCTGTTTTCCTTCTAATTGTAGTTGCATTGATTTTGTTTGTACAAAAAGTTTTAAATTTGATGTAATCAAAGCTATCCATTTTGCATTTCATAATGCTCTCTATCTCTTGTCTGGTCGTAAATTCTTCCCTTCGCCATATATGTGACAGGTAAACTATTCCTTGCTCTCCTAATTTGCTTATAGTCTCACCCTTTATGTCTAAATCATGTACCCATTTTGACCTTATCTTGGTATATAATGTGAGATACTGGTCTATGTCTAGTTTCTGCCATACTGTTATCCAGTTTTCTGAGCAGTTTTCATTGAATAGTGAGCTCTTCTCCCAGAAGCTAAAGCCTTTGGGTTTATCAAATGTTAGATTACTGCAGTCATTTACTAGTGTGTCTTATATACCTAAACTATTCCACTGATCTATTTCTTAGCCAGTACAAAATAGTTTTGATAATTTCTGCTTTATAATATAGTTTTAGACCTGGTATAGCTAAGCCACCTTCCTTTCATTTTTTCCCCCCATTAATTCCCTTGATATTCTTGACCTTTTGTTCTTCTAGATGAATTTTCTTATCATTTTTTTCTAGCTCTACAAAATAATTTTTGGTGGTTTGGTATGGCACTGAATAAGTAAATTAATTTAGGTAGAATTCTCATTTTTATTATATTAGCTTCACCTATCCACGAGCAATTGATATTTTCCCAGTTTTTTAGATTTGACTTTATTTGTGTAAAAAGCGTTTTGTAATTGTGTTCAATATAATTCCTGAGTTTGTCTTGGCAAATAGATTTCCAAGTATTTTATTGAGCTACAGTTATTTTAAAGAGAATTTCTCTTCTTGCTGAGTTTCATTGGTAATATATAGAAATGCTGATGATTTATGTGGGATTATTTTATGTTCTGCAAGCTTGCTAAAGTTATTGATTATTTCATGTAGTTTTCTAGTTGATGCTCTGGGATTCTCTAAGTATACCATTATAACATCTGCAAAGAATGATTGCTTTGTTTTCTCAGTGCCTAGTCTACTTTCTTCAATTCTTTTTCTTCTCTTATTGCTAAAGCTAACATTTCTAGTACAATATTGAATAACAGTGGTGATAATGGGCATCTTTGTTTCACCCCTGATCTTCTAGCTTATCCCATTATAGATAATGCTTGCTGATGGTTTTAGATAGATAGTACTTATCATTTTAAGGAAAGTTCCATTTATTCCTATACTCTCTAGGAATGGGTGATGCATTTTGTCAAAAGATTTTTCTGGGGGGGCGGAGCCAAGATGGCGGCATAGCAGCAGCAATATATCGCAGCTCTCACATAGCCACCCCAAAATACCCATGGAATAGGACTCTGGACCAATCCTAGAACTTCAAAAGCACACAAAGATACTTCCCACTAAAGTCAGCT
>JAQQSV010022046.1:0-10657 GCA_028646515.1 Pseudochirops corinnae | reverse complement strand
TGAGTATGTATATATATGAATACATAGAGGGCACAAGATCAATTGAATAGGAAGGGACAATACTCTAAAAGGTGAAATACTGAGGTGAGAGAGGATTAGAATGAGAGGAGACAGGGAGAGACAGAATGGGGTTAATCATCTCATAGGAGAGGCAAAGGATAATTGTTACAATGAAGGGGAAGAACAGGAAGGCAAAAGGGTAAGAGTCAACCTTACTCTCACTGAACTTGGCTTAGGGAAGGAACGACATAAACTCTAAACTGGGTATCTTGCCACACAGGAGATTAGGGGGGATGGGGATGAGAGGTGAGATGATGGAGGGGAGGGCTGGGGGGGGGGAGGCTTGACTGAAGTACACATTTGTATAAAGGGACAGGGACAGGGTCAGGGTAGAGAACAGAATGGGGTGTGGGGGCGGGATAGGAAGGAGGGACATATAATCAGTCTCTCACAATATGCCCACTGTGGAGAGGTTCTGTGTAATTACACATGTTCAGCCTGTATTTAATTGCTTGTCCTTCTAGTGGGGGTGGGTGACAAGGGAGGAAGGGAAAGAATCTAGAATTTAAAGTTCTATAATCAAATGTTTAAAATATATATGTATATGTATATATATATACACAATTATTATTATTATTATTATTATTATTATTATTATTATTATTATTATTATTAACTACATCCAACTGGGAATCAAGATACCCAGGCACTGTGGTAGGGAGACCCATCCTGCCCTACTGGAAAGTCAGAGGGGTGAGGAGGAGGACATAGGAGAGAAGAGATTGGGGGAGGGGTCATACAGTGGAATGGTTGTTTTTAGGTGTTGGGTAGGGGAAAGATGGGGAGAAAATTTGTAACTCAAAATGTCATGGAAATGAATGATGTAAACAAGAAAATAAATAAATTAACTTAAAAAAAAAAAAAGCATGCCGTGCCTCGACCTTTTTTAACACCAAATCGATGCCACAATGGGGCGGGAAACAAAACTGAAACCTGTTCCATTTTAGTGCCATTTTAAAACCCAAACCCAAACCAAGGGGAGCTGAAGCAGGTAAGATCCAGAGCAGGACAGAACACCTTAATGAAATCCTGCTACAGGATCACATGAGAAGAGACACTTCAGGCATCTTACTTCTCTCCATTCCCACCCCCAAGAGCCACAGAAAGAGCAATTGTGCCCAAACCCTTCCCATCATAGCAGCAATCCACAGGCTGCAAGACACCTGCAAGCAAGCACTGAGGGACAGAAAAGTGCACGTGCTTTCTGTTTGGCACATTAAGAACGGACACTGACTTGACTCTCTTGAGCCTGGAGTAGGTGAAAATGGCAATGGCTAACTATTCTGACTTCTCCTCACTGCTGCCTAAGAACATACTTCAGCTACTATCATCAGTCCACATTCTAGTCCTTAGACCCACAAGCTAGCCACATGGCACTTCATCTCTGTGAGGCCCAGTTATAATTCCTCCTATAGAACAACTCCCGCTAATGTTTTAAGACACCAAAGAAGCCCAGAAAGTTACATTTACAGGATTTAGAGAACAGGGTCTCACTGATCTACATCCATCATAGGCTCTCAAAGCTGGAAGGGACTTCTGAGGCCATCTAGTCTAATCCCTCCCCCACACCCCAAAGAATAGAAACCTCAAGGACACAGTGCAAATCAAATGGCCAACCAATCTCTGCTAAAAGGCCTCAAAGTGAAGGGAAAGCCATGACTTTCCCTTTGCCTTTGGGGACAGCTCTAAATATTACAATTTTTTTTCCTAGCATCAAGATGAAACTGGTTTCTGCAATTTCTACCCATTGCTCCTTTTTCTCTCCTCAAGGATCAAAAAAACCAAGACAACCCCTTTAATACTAGAAGACAGCTATCAAGCCCCTGCCTCCCCCTCCCCAAGTCCCCAAACTGTTCCTTTCTTAACTCAATATTCTCCTTTTTTTCAACTGCTCCACTTATGGTGTAAGCCTTCCACACAGACTCTGAGGAAAGCTGAGTGTGGCAGGATTGATGCTTTCGGACTGTGGTGCTAGAGAAGGCTTCTGGGAGTCCCTTGGACAGCAGGGAGATCAGATCAGTCAATACTTAAAGAAATTAACTCAGACTACCCACTGGAAGGACAAATACTGGTGTTTCAGTACTTTGGTCACATGATAAAAAGAGCCTCACTGATGCTGGGAAAGACTGAAGGCAAAGGGAGAAAGGAACAACAGCGGAGGAGACAGACACACAGGGTCATGGAAGCAACGAACGTGAGTTTGGACAGAGCTTCGGGAGGTTTAAGAACACTGATCAGTGCAATGCCTGAGCATGACTCCAGGACTCATGGGGAAGCCCGCCTATGCCCCCCACCCCTGGTTAATTAAGGACTCAATGCAGACAAAGCCATGGCCAACGAAGGAATCTTGGGTTTTGCTTCTCAAAGGGGGCTGAGCAGGTGTAGGAGGAAGACGAGGTTTATTCCCATTGCCTGAAAACAATAAGACTGAATTTCTTTTAAAGTGCTCGTACCTTCGGTCCACTTCATGAGCGCTCATCATTTGTCCACATCAGTGGTCAACGCCGTCTGCACTGAAAACCTTCCAGAAGGCAACGCACTGTCACCTCTTTACCTCCTTCTGGTAGCAGAGCACAAAGGAGCTCCCCAGGAAGCCCAGGTCCCTGCGTAAAGCCAACCCTCCTGACAAGGTTCCAAGTAGAGCAAGCCTTCCTCACCACAGCACCCTGGCCACCTCTCCGAGGCCCAGAAAAGGCTGTACCTCGGAGTGGCTGGCGCGCACACACGCACGCACACACGCACGCACACACGCACACACGCATGCACACACACACATGGCTGGGGCCTGGGGGCGTTATTATGGGTCCTGGGCCCAGTCACTATCCCCCCACATTTACTATTTTCTGTATTCTGCTGTGCAGGTGAACAGCTTTTCTGTAACTGAATAAAAGTATTAGGATATAAGTTCATCAGTAAACGCAGTGAAAACAGGGCAATACCCACTATCTACACAACAGGGACAGAGTGTATTTCTTCCACGAGGTCGCTGTATTTTGAAAGGTTTTTGCGACACACAGTTGGCAGACTGAGTACTCAGTATGGTGACATCTATTGAAACTGATGCTAAATTGTTCACAGATCCATTTTTCTGGACCTGAATGTTTGGAAGGGATGGTGGTACCCTTCTCCAAAAAAGGGAAGTCTGGGAAAAGGGTGGATTTAGGGAAAGTGCTAAGTTCCATTTTGGACACACTGAGTTTGAGATTCTTCCAGATGATAATCTCGAACAGGAGATAATGCAGGGCTGGCTATCAGGAAGGAGACTAGTCTCGTTATCTCAGTCTAGGAATCATCTAAAGACAATAACTGACCTCATGAAAGCTGGCAGAGTCATTAATTATGCAGAGAATAAAAAGGGAAGAGGTCCCAGACCCTGGCATATGCTCACTTAGAGGCAGGGATACAGACAGATAATGACCCAGCAAAGGAGGGAAGAAGAACAGTCAGACAGGAAGGAGAGAAACCCAAAGCGCCAAAGGTGACACAAAAGGTGGCACCAAGAAGCCAGATGCCCAGGGCTTTTACTGGGGGGAACGTGCACAGAACACAGCATCCCCGGAAGAGGCTTCCCTAGTCACTTTTTCCTTTTTTTTTTAAACTAAGGGATGGTTTGGGGAAATGGTAAAAAGGGGGAGATGTGTAGGCTGCATAGAAACAAAGCATGTCAATGAAAATCTGCTGAAATGAATAACAAAAGCTGAGAAAAGGGGGGAGGGAGAGATGGAGAGAAAGTGGGTAAGAGGAAGAGGAAGACAGGAAGGGCCAGAAATGACTGACGAGGAGAGACGGGGCTCGTGAAACAAGACTCTTTCTCTGACCAAAATCACATGAGATCCCAAGGGGCAGAGCCAGAACTGGAGCCTGACAAGACCAAAAAACGGAAGCAACATCTGTTTGTATTAGTCAGGGCAACTAGCATTGGTTAAGGGCCTACTATGCGCTAAGCTCCAGCAAGCTGAGCAGCCGGCTTCCAGTTACTTACCCAGACCGCTGTTACCCTTCGCCTGCCTGGCTCCCACGAGAGCTGGCCCAGCCCTCCAGGAGCACTGGCTCTAGCTCTGGGACCCTGCGGACTGCACATTCCCATTCTTATCAGCTTAGTAACTGGGAACCTGTCGTTAATCCTGTCATCCGACAGAAGAGCACGCCACTACAATCCATGTACTTAATATTACTCCCTCAGTACAGAAGTGCCGTCGTGCTCTGCTGACCTTTGGGCCCACTTTTTCAGCCGCGTTTTGGCTGTTCCTGAACCAGAGGCCCTGCACGCAGCTACGCTCAACGTGTCCACAACAGAGCTTGGTCTCTTTCCCCTTCACCACCCCCGCCCCCAACACTCCCCCCCACTTTCCAGGGCACCACCATCCTCCCAGGCCTTCAGGCTCCCAACCCAGGAGTGAGGCATCCAGGAGTAATCACTGTCTCTCACCCCCAGATCCAAGCTGTTGCCAAGGCCTGCTGATCTCCCCCAGCAACATCTCACAAATATGCCCTGCTCTCTCTTTTGACACTGCCCTCCCACCACCCTCACCTAGGGCCCTCATCACCCCGTGCCTGGGTGGGGGGAGGCTGCCTACCCCAAGACTCTCCCCACTCTAAGCCCTCCTCCATTCAGTCTCTAAAATGATTTTCCTAAAATGCAGGTTAAGCCATGACCCCCCCCCCCCCCACACACACACACACATACACACAGATTCAATTCAGAAGGGTTAGGGAAGGCTTCTTGTAGAAGGTGGGCTGTTCATAGAGACTTGAAGGAAGCCAAGGAGGTCAGGAGAGAGGAAGAGGGAGGATATTCCAGGCCAGAGAAAATGGCTGGAACAAGATATGGAGGCCTGTTCGTGTGACAGTCAGGGAGTAAAGGAGGAGACCAAGAAGGGAGGAGTGGAGAGACTATGAGGAGCTATGAACAGCAGAGAGAAGGCGGCGCACTTAGAGGCCAGACTGGCCTGGCCCAGGGTGGGGCAGTGCCAGAGGAAGGACAAGGATTGTTTGTGAGATATTACAAAGGTGAACTTGACAGGCCTCCATCCTTACAACAACACGGCAGAGCAGGTGCTATTGCTACGCCCAACATGACTTGCCCAGAGACCAAATGCTAGGCAGTGTGGGCGATCACATCTGAATGCAGCTCCTCCGGACTCCAGGTCAGCGCTCACCCCACGGCACCACCTACCCCAGCAGAGGAGTTAGTGATTCTAGACAGCTGTGCCCATCGGCCAGCTGCCCCAACCAATTAGCCTAAGTGCTTCCGAGACTCTGCCCTGAACCGTGGTGGGCGCTGCCCTGGGATTACAAATACAATGAACAGCCCACTCCCTCCTTCCAAGGAGCTCCAATCAATGGGGAAAGAGAAGAGCCCAAGATAAGGGCACACAGAACTAACCCAGAGAATCCCACGAAGCAGCTAAGGCCAAGGCATCTCCCTCCTGGGACCTGAGGGCTGAAAAGGGCCCTAAGCAGGGTCCCTTCTCCTCCCTGAGGGGCCCTAACGCAGGACCCCCGTCAGCCAGGCAGTGAGCACCAAGTAAGGATTATCTCTCATACTAAAGCACCAGGGATCCAAGGGGAGGCAAAAGACCACCCCAGCCCTCGAGGATCAAGCAGACAGGCCAGTGTGCAAACAGCCCTGTACAAGAGGCAAGACGAGATCCTCAACCCCACCATATGCCAGCGGTGTCCAAGCTTCCCTCAGGCACAGACCCCAAGCCCTAGAACATCCCAGACCACCTCTCTCTGCTATGGCCGAAGACCACAGTGCCTGAGGTGCTCTTTCCCTTCCCCTCATGGAGGCTCTTCATCCCTACTGCTGTAAGAGGCAGAGAAGGCAGGCTACCCGGAATATCCCAGGCCAGAGGTGGCTCTAGCCCTATGACAGGAGCTAATGGCTGTCCTGCTCTGAAGGGAACTATTTAGAGATCCACTTGCATATTTTTGTTCAGCCACAAGTATATATTTAGCATCTATTGTAAGCCAAACACCGTTAGACTTCTGTGGATACAAATCCCATTCATGAAGCAATCCCTATCTGAAGAGTTTATGTTCAGATTAGTTCAGCAGACTTTCGATAAAACTTGAGGCCCCTCCAAGGATAGGGACAGACTACACCCTCCCCCCCAGTGAAGAACTCCCCTGCTGCGGTGGGACATCCGGGGACCTTCACTCTCAGAGGCTCAGTTATCAGGGGCAGAATTCCCTGGCACAGACAGTACTTGGATGAGGAGGACGGCGAGGGGGGACGTTTTGCTTTGTTTTTTCCTGCTTGAATAGTATTTACGTTGCTGCCCACCAAATGTCACCAGGCTTGGATTTACAAAGGCAGATAAATTATAGGGGTATGGGGGGAGGAGGATTCCATTTTACAGAAGGACTGATACCATGTTCCACTAAACAGCAGCCCTTCTTCTAGTCCCCCCAGAGGGACTAATTTTTAGGAACATGCCTATTCTAAGACATAAGAGAACAGAGCACCTGAAGCAGTTACACAGACAGGAGGCCAGTGCCACATGAGGCACGATGCTCTGGGATGGAGGCCTTCATCCCCCTCCCAACAACAGGCGGTCCTTCTGCTTGGGCCTTCACATCAGGGGGTCTGAGGCATTGTCAGGAAGCACTGCCATCACACAGCTAGAGTGAAGCCCAGGCCACAGATGAGGTCTTGTGAGAAAACTGGGCCCAGTTAAAGCAGCCAGGGAGCCACGAGCTGGCCTGTGCCATAGCTCTTGGATGGCACTGGTTAAATAATAGAGAACTCCTCAAGAGCCAGCTGATCCAGGCAGGCCCGAGATGCAGAAAAGATGAGCCAGTCAGGAGAGTCCTGACCATGCATGCTGGCACCGTCTCTGAGGCCCTGAGAGATGGAAAGGTTTGCCCTGGGTGACATGGCCATTACTGGGGAGCTCTGGCCCTCAGGACAGCTCCCCAGCTCTCACACTATACTGCTCCTCCACCCGAAGGGATCCTTGGGCAGTGTCCTGGCATAGCAGCGCCTCTGGACGTCAGGGAGGAGTGCAGCAGCAGGCGTTTAAAAGTTGTTTACGACTGGCTGACAGCCTCGCTCTTCTAACAAAGTCAGCTTCAATGATGTGCCTGCCTTCATTTCTGGAAAGAGGATTTTCCAGTTGTATACCTATGTCCTAACTACGTTGTGGCAGGTTAATGCCTAAAGGTTCTTTGCATTTTGCAGTTATTTCAAATGGAACTTCTCATCATTCCTTCCCAGTAAGAGTCTGAGTTCCAACTTCTTCTTTTCATGACTCCTTTCCTCTACAGGAGGATGACTTTGGTTTCAGACACACTCGCGATCAATGACATCGTCTCTGCAATGGGCAGACTGAAGGAATTCGTGAAATCGGCAGGATCTCCTCGCCCTGACTGCAGCTGACTTCTGGAGGAGCGTGGCCCGAAAGCTTTCTCTGCCTGCAGTAATGAATTATTGATTCTTCCTACGTATCCTTCCTGAGCAGGTTTCATGGATTCCCGATATTCTGACCTACTCTGAAAGGTAATTTGGTACTTCACAAGCAGAAACAATGAGATTTTGAGGCCCACGGCCTCAAAATATCTCTGATATTCCAGAACTGCCACCTCTTTTCTTTGGAGATATTCAAACTCTAGCTGGCTTTTCCTGGAAATCTGCCTGAAATGAGGCAAACTGAAGAGAAATGGCTACAATAACTCATAAGAATGCATGTTCCTTCTGAATCTAATCTATCAGGATTCTCATGTTTAAAATATCTGGAAATTGACTAAACATTTTAGACTTAGATTTTTTACTTTTCAGGCAGTCAATAAACATTTGTGAATTGCCTATTATATGAGCAAGATGCTGCGCAAAGCAGTAGAAATTTTTCTAGTTTCTTTTCCAAGTAACTGTGCAGTAAAAAAGCTATATATTCTCCATGGAGCCATGAGTATCCTTCTCTTTGGGCTAAAGCCCTCTCACACGGGCTTCTTAATAATCCTCCATTCGCTGGACTGCTCCTTCACTTACAAGCTGCTGTGGAAAAGAACAGAGCTTTTCTCCCATCTTTCCCCTGGCTCCCTGAAGGAGCTATACCCATCCCATCCTTCAATATGACCTAAGCCCTTGAAAAATGTTTTTTTCTACCCTTGTCTTTTCCTGTCTATTCCTTAGCCATGGTCCTCTTCCTGTCCCTCTTCCCTCCTTTCCACTTTGCCCTGTCTCTGGAACCTCCACCTACAACTCCTATGTGGAAACGTCTATATTGGAGACATTCCATGATACACTTCTGGAGTCCTCGAGTCCTTCCTCATTGCCTGGTAGTCAACCTTCGTCTAGACTTCAGGGGTGGTAAATAAATGGCAAGATCCTTTTGTCTGATCACATTAGAGATTCTGAGATTCACTGTAGCCCTTCCAGGAGCTACCTGAACTTCAATCAAGCCAGGACCCAAAAGTCCTAGATCAGCCTGGATGCCACCTGCCCTTTGTGTTCTGAGAATGCAGGAGGAGGAAGACGCCATGCTCACGACAAAGCCCAAGCCCAAACCCTGCCTCTGTCCAGCGCCAGGCTGCAGAAGTCTGTTTCTGCCAGGGCAGAGAGTGAGCGAGCCTTTGCAGGGCTTTGGGGGCAGAACAAGGAGAAAGTCTGCACTGCAAAAGATTTCTGCAGGGGAGCCAAGGCCAGCGGGAAAGGGGCAGGATGTGTGCCTGGCCATGGAACGGGGCTCGATATCACATCCCTGCCCTCCCCAATCCAAAAATCACCCACAGAGCAGCCTGGAAGCTCTCTGAGCTGCCAGAGCTGGGATGGAGGAGCGAGAAGCCGAGGGGCCAGGGCAAGACACAGCAGGTACATGATGGCTGTGTGGCACACACTCCACCAAGTCTGAGAAGGGCCAGCTCTGTCCCCTCCAAAATCACCTGGGGAAGAGACCTAGACTGGTGAGCCCTGAACCGTCCAGCTGGGGAAAAGGCTAAGACATCTTGGGGCCAGCCTCGAAGGAAATCATCATCAGAGAGGAGAGGCTCCGTGAGTGGAGCACTGGGCCTGGAGTCAGGCAGACCTGAATTCAAATCTCATTTCAGATGCTTACTAGCTGTGTGATCCTGGACAAGTCACTTAACCTCTGCGTGCCAAGAAGCATCTCCATGGCTCAGTTGAGTAGAGCACTGAGTCTGGAGTCGGGAAGCCCTAAATTCAAATCCGACCTCCAAAACTTAGTAGCTGTGTGACCCTGAGCAAGTCACTTAACCTCTGCTTGCCTTAACGCACCTGAGAAGGAAACAGTCAACCAATCTAGTATCTTTGCCAAGAAAACTCAAAGACCTTGAACATAACCAGATAAATCAATGGGGAAACCAAGACCAGCAAGAAGAAAGGCGGCCCAACAGATCAAGTAAGAGCTCCAGCATCTGAAAGCACATGCCACAAAACAAAGAAAAAGCCAATCCAGCGCTTGACGAGACAAAGGACCCCGCGGAATGTGAGGACACAGAACAACAACACTCTGTGCCTGAGTGCTTTGAATGACAAGTATGAGAGCAGGTTTTACAGCCTGCACAGAAAAAAACCCAAATCTAGAATGTGCAGCGGCAAGCCTTGGCAAAGAAATGAAAACGAGAACAGGAGGCTGGTAAGGCAAATATACAGAAATGAGGGACAGGGGCAGCGGGCTGGCGTGGCAAACAGAGCACCAGCTCTGGAGTCAGGAGGACCTGGGTTCAAATCCGGCCTCAGACACTGGGCAAAGTCACTTAACCCCAATTGTCTTGCTTTCTTTTCCCCCCTCCAAAAAGAAAAAAAAAAGGAAAATAAATGAAGGACAATCCAGAAGAGACGTCAAAAAAAAAAGATTAAAAGAAAAAATGTTCCCTATGCAAGCGAGAGGCCCACTGACCCCGCAGGTGATGTCCTGACTCATGGATGACCTGGATTTCAGTGAGGCAGAGCTGCCCAGGCCTCAGCCTCACTTCCCCTTCCAGGGTCATCAAAGACCAGTGCCAAGACAACAGTCAGGAAGCCTGGCGACGGCCTGGGCACCGTGCACGGCTGACTGAGCTCTGCGCATTGCAGGCGCCTGCGGCAGCAGCCCTCACAAACACTGGGACATGTTCTTATCCACCCACTCTGCTGCAGGAAGTCTTCACATGCCTGGGGTAGACAACCCCAACTCAGCGATGGTCTGAGGCCTCTCGGTTACCCCCAGCCTGCTTCATCTGCAAAGAGAGTTTGACCTGGATATGGCGGCTGCTTCTTGGAGCCACAGGTGAACGTGGGGTGAATCAGGTGGGCACCGCAGGTGGATGAGAAGCCCTTACAGCAGATGTCAGGCCTCTCTGAACACCCCATACACCCCAATGTACACTGACATACAGTGAAATTCAATGTAGAGGAAAACTTGCTACCAGCGATAGCTTTTCTATAACACTATGGGCTTTATCGGGAGGCAGTGAGCTCTCCCTCCTGAAAAGTATTCAACTGAATGGCCTCTTCTCAGACTTGCTATACATCAAAAGGTTTTTGGGTTTTTTTGGTTTTCTTTTTTTTGGGGGGAGGGGGGAGCTGTGCAGGTTTTTTTCTTTCTCCTTTAATTTTCATTTGTTTTTTGGGGGGGGCGGAGCCAAGATGGCA
>JAQQSV010022045.1:0-10657 GCA_028646515.1 Pseudochirops corinnae | reverse complement strand
TGAAAGTATTTGCAGATCCTATACATGATTGCACGCCACCATGGGGCGGGGGGAAGGGAGGGGAGAAAATCTGAAACTCAAGTGATTGTGGAACTGAATCTTGTAAATTAAAAGTAAATGAGTAAATAAAAAAAATTAAAAATAAAGAACCCCTGGAGCTTATGGAGTAGGGGTGGAAGGGTGGGGGAGTAGGGGGGGGTGACATGGCTGAACCTGAGTTTAAGGAAATCACTTTAGCTGCCAGAGGACTGAGTAGAAAGAGGCTTTTGTACAACACTTTTCGACTGAGCTTTAGATCCAGCCACTGGTCCTCAACTTGAACTGCCCATCCCCTCACCACGGCCAAACTTGTCCCAGTAGCTGAAGGGATGCCTGGTGAGTGGATAGAGTGGTTGTCACCATTTCCAGTGTCACATCCTTTGTGCTGGGTGGGGCCATATGCGTGGAGCATTGGGAACCCAGGCATATGAGTCTAGCTGGAAGGAGGGAACAAAAAAAAGAATCTCTAGTCACTCAGAACCAAACACATGGTCTCCCAGTTTCCTTTCTGGCACCACTAAGTTTCCACCTCAATCCATGAGCAGGTTCCCTTTCTAGCCTGACTTAATGACACTGTACAAAGTGAAGATGCACAGGTCAAAGCAGCAGAGGGAGGAATAGGAGATGTAGAGATAGTAAGAGGAGAATGACCAGCACACAGAGACAGCAATGTATTGAAATCTTGGGGGTGTTCTGGGTTCATTGGGTTTGGAAGAAGCTTGGGAAACATGATAGGGGTACAGTTTAGGGAAATATTTGGAAGGTGTTGGGTACTTTTTTAAAATTTTATTTTATTTTTAATTTATGGAATAAAATGAGCATTTCTGTAACAGTATAATAAAAAAAGATGATTGCACATGAAAGTGCAAATATACTAGGTACAACTTGCTATTCCTTTTAAATAAATAATTAGTTATGTAAATTTCTTTTTTTCTCTTTTTTTTTCTCCCCCCCTTGCCCTAGAGATGGCTACCATTAGACACAAGTAGGTGTGTGTGTGTGTGTGTGTGTGTGTGTGTGTGTGTGTGTATGTATAGACAACCATTACTGAGTTCATTCTAAGGAAGACAAAATTAGGCTGCATGTGCATGTTTATTTCTCTCCAAACTCATCAAACACATAAACAAAGACATGCATGGGAGTTTATTGTAGAAAATGAGCCTGAGGACAGATAACCAAAAGAGACTTTATATCTTCAGAGTAATTCCTCTCTTGCACATCCCTCTCCGGCCCCCCCAGGCCCTTCCTTCTTGGCTCAAGATGCCTGTGTCAGCCAAAAGTAAAGTCTCTATATGAAATAGTGTCTGGTTCAAGGCCTGGGTCTTGTAGTTGCTGACACAGGAAGGAGCATTTTGGTTTCACTCAGAGAACAACGCAAAACATGTCTAATATGCCAGCCAAAATGTCTCTGTCCTTATTGGCCAGGTTTTAGGCCTTTCTCAGGTGATGGGGGTTCAAAATGGTACGATCAGGGGTTCACAATATATATGTGCGTGTATATATATATATGTATCCATATACATATATATGTAATATTCTATACATCTATCAGTTCTTTCTCTGGATGCAGGTAGCTTCTTCATATGTCTTTTATTATTATTATTTTTTGGGGTTTTTTTTGGAGTGGGGAGGGCAAAACAGTTGGGGTTAAGTGACTTGCTCAAGGTCACATGGCTAGTAAGTGTTAAGTATCTGAGGTTGGATTTGAACTCAGGTCCTCCTGACTCCAGGGCTGGTGCTCTATTCACTGTGCCACCTAGCTGCCCCTGTCCTTTATTTTTAATTTGTGTATTTATAATAGTCAAAATGACTTAGTCATTCAAAACAATATCGTTGTCACTGTATACAATGTTCTCTTGGTTCTGGTCACTTTGCTCTTCACCATTTTATGCAAGTCTTGCCATGCCTTTCTCAGATCATTGAGCTCATCACTTCTTATAGCACAGTAATATTCCATTACAACCATACACCACAACTTGTTCAGCCATTCCCCAGTTGTTAGGGATCCCTGCAATTTCCAGTCCTTTGCCACCACAAAGAGAGCTGCTATGAACATCCCATTCACATTTGAAGTTTTAATTACTACTTGCGAATTTTCCTCCATCTTAGTTTTACTCAGTTTTCCATCTTATCCCTATTACCTTATATTTCCCCCCCACCTTCCCACTCCCTATCCTACCTACCCCTTCAAGAGTTCCCCTTCCCAATCCAAATCTGTACACCCCTCTAAAAGTTCCTCCTCTACCCTGTCCCCCAGTTTTTTCACCTCTACATGTTCAGAAGATTTCTACACCCTTCTAGATGTACACATTTCCTTTTCAACACAGAGGAGAGTAAGGTTTCAGTATGACCAGCCCTCTACCTCAAAGGGCTTCCTCTGGGTTCTTCTTTTCATGCCCTATTTTTATATAATTACTCCCTTTTATCTTTTCCTACCCAGTTTTGTTTTTTGGAATCACTCCATCATAAGTACCTCGGTCCCAAACTTTCTTTCAAGCTACCTCAGTAGTGATGATAGTTTTGAGAATACTTATAGCATTTTCATATATAGAATAAGTAAGTAATTTTACCTCAGTGAGTCTTTAATATTTTCCTTATATTTTTTCTGGATATTTTATATTGAATTTTCCATTGAGTTTTGAGCTTTTTATTCCAAAATACCAGAAAGTCTTTCAGTTCATCAAATATACATTTTTTTTTTTCCATTCAGGATTGTACTCAACTTTTCTGGGTAAGTTATTCTCTTATTTAGCACAACCCTACCTCTTTTCTCTTTGAAATACAATTTTCGAAGACCTACAGTCTCTTAGAGTGGAGGCTGCTAGGTCTTGGGAACTCCTGGCTGTATTTCTACAGTATTAAAATTTTTTTCTGTTGTTGCTTGCAATATTTTTTCCTTAACTTGGGAATTTTGAAACTTAGCTATGACATTCCTGTAAGTTTTCCTCCATGATTTCTTTCAGGTGGTGAACAGTAGATTTTTTTTCTGTTTCTACTTTACCCTCTTCTAGAACTTCCTGGCAGTTTTCCTTAATAGTTTCTAGTAATATGGTATCCAGATTTTTTTTATTTTAACTTTCAGGTAGTCCAACAATTTTTATATTGTTTCTCCTCCATCAGTTCTCCAAATCAGTAGCTTTTCTAATAAGATGTTTCAGATTCTCTTCCATTTTTTCTAGTTTTACTATTTCTTGGTGTCTTATAATGTTATTTGCTTCCCCTTACCCAATTCTATTTTTCAAGGAGTTATTCTCTTCCTTAAGATTTTGTATTAAAAAAAAAAATTTGTATCTCTTTCCAATAGGTTAACTTTCTTTTAGGGAGGATTTTTCCAGATTCTCTCCCTCTTCTCCTCTCTCATTGAGAAGGCAAACAGTTTCATTGAGAAGGTAAACATTTTGAGGTTCATTTCACAAACATTAATTGAGCTCCTTTTCTGTGCTATGCACTTAATGCATTAGGTACTAGTGAATGGGTACTGCAATATTTTAAATCTTTGTGATTTCATCTGTGTAGTAGATCTTTCACCGCTGTAGCTCGCAGGTCACAACTCAAGGAACTACTTTATAAGCTCAAACTCCACAGACCTTCCCTTCGTCCCAACCTTGACTTTGCCCCAATAGACTGTGCTCTTTGAAAAAATTGCTTTTTTTTTGTGTTCCCAGCTCTTATCACTGTGAAGCACATAATGCCCAATAAATACTTGCTGCCTAACCCCGCTCCTTCGTCCCCTAGTCTCCCAAACACTTATCACCCCTCTCCACCATTCCTTTCTCCCGTCCCCCCGCCGGTTGCCCCTATCGGGTCCCACCCCAAGAGTTTCAATTATTTATTCCCTCTAAGTCCCCTGTTGGCCTCCTCACACTCAGGCCGTGCCTACAGAGAAGAAACAAGAGTGGCGGAGTTAGGGCAAAGCAGGGATCTCAGGGCACCGAATCCAGGAGCCAGGGGCCCGGCCCAAATATGTGAGGGGCGCGAGCGAGGGCGGAGCTCGAGCCAGGAGGGACGGGACCAGAACGTGGAGGACCAGGGGGAAGGGGGGGGCAGGAGCGTGGCGACAGGAGCGTGGGTTTGAGGGCGGGGTTCGAGACGGGAGGGAGGCGGAGCCCCGACCGAGAGGGCGGGGGAGCGCACCAGGAGGCAGGGTTGGGGAAGGAGAGGGGCTTCCCCTCGGGGGAGGTGCGGCAGCAGAACTCGAAACTCCGGAAGAGCGGATAGAGGCGGGAGCAGGCTTACAGCGCCTGAGAAACGGTGAAATGCAGGGATGGCGAGGACATCTCAGGACTTCCAGCTCCCGCAGGGCCTGGGGGCAAATACGAATCTTTCTCCCCTATTTGTCCCCACGTATAAGGTACAGTCCACGGGAGGACGAAGTAATAAGGTAGGGGGGGATCTTCACTAAGGTCTGCAGAGTCATGTGACCCAAAAGCCTTTCCAATCTAGCGAACGGTGAGAGGATCTCTGGCTTCCCAGTTCCAGGCGCCTTTTTTGGGTGAAGACCTAGTTTTCCTCCACCCTTAATTGGGGGAATTTGGGAGAAGGGCCCGGCCCGGCTGTCATGGACTGGAACATGATTTGTCAGGGCATTTTAGGAAGGGAGGGAAATGAGACCAGTTTTTACCTTTGGCTTTGGGTGGGATGTGGTGTGAGACCTGGCTGTCCGATGAAGATGATAGCACATGTATTTCCAGGTCTGCCAAGTGGGCCTTCAGAAATATTGGGGTAAGGGGGAGGAGGAAGGTGTAAGGGAAAGCAGGGACTGAGACTTCCAGAGGAAAGATCCTTTGCTCCTTCTTTTCCATTAACAGCTAGGAGCTAGGAAGAGCATATTCAGATCCTTTCTCAAAGTTATACTCCAGGCCCCTAGAGTCAGTGTGCTGCTGTGACCTCAGCAAGAGACAAGGAGTCATTGGAAAAATTGAAATTAAAGAGAAAGTTATGGGGCGGCTAGGTGGTGCAAGTCACTCCCCAATTGCCTTGCCTTCCCCCCTCAAAAAAAATTGTATTGTAAACAAATCATTAAACACACATATTCCTGCCACTTGTATTCGATACCCCTACCCAAATTTTAGAAAAAACAACCTGGAGGTTTCTCAAGGCAAAAACAGAAGTTCTTTATTTCCCTAGTTAAGTCTTGTGAGAGTTAGGCATCACCTACCCCACAGCAAGCTGGTATAGGGAGGCACTGCGCAGAGATCAAACAGACAGACGGTTATATACCCCTATATAAACAATTCTAAGAAAATCCACAAAACCCCTCCCTAATATCTGGACCTCCATCCCCATTGGTGGGATGTATGGCCTCACATTCTAAGTACCTAATGCAAACACATATTTCAACTATTCTCCCTATTTAGCAAAGGCAGGTGGTTAAAAGAGCATCCAGAAGGGAAAAGGGAGGAGGTACCACCTGATTTTCCCAAAATCAGATGATTTACAGGAAAATGAAACTCGGGCCTAGAGGCAGTTAGGATCTAGCTCAATTCTGGTGACTGTTTCTCCTATTTTATGAGAATACTTTCACCCATTTCACTCAAACCCTCCTCTTGGCACTTGAAAGTTTCTCACACCAGTATTGGTAAGCCTCTCCTGCTGTTCATATCTGAGGGACTTAGACAGCTCTACCATCGGAGGATTCCAGGAAATGATGCAGCCTTTAGAACTGACATTGCTTTGCAGGTTGGAGGGAGGATTGAGCTTGATGTTCTGCCTGGGCAGATAAACCAGGTCCACTCCAGATACACTGCCATGGAAATTGATGGTGAACTCATCAAATATTGTCAGCACTCTATCTAGTGGGAGCTCTAGGGTACAGGTACCCATCTGGAGAATGCAGCTGTAGTTTTCATGTGGTTCCAAAGTGTCGGTAAAGAGGAGCTGATGGATACTGAAGGCTCTCTTCTTGGAAATATCCACAGAACTTCACAATCAACCCTTTTAACTGCAAGACATTGAGACGTTTACAAAAGAATTCATATAATTTCTGAGGGTCTTTCCTTCTGTTCATATACTGGCATAAATTATTCTATTATGAATGTTAGCTAATTAGGACAAAGCTGAAGCAAAATAACAACTAATATCCCCACAAACTAGAGGGTCTTTATTTATGCAAGAATTTCTACACAAAATCTTAAGCTTAATAGCATTAATCCGTTATTAACTTTAGATGTTCCAGACTCAACTGTTTAATAGATTAACTATTACATTGTGATCATTGAAGCTTGTCACCAAGAATGGGGACAAAATTATAATAAGGGAACCATAATTCCCTAATTTCAAGGTGTTAATTCCAGGCAGAATGCATATAAATCTTCAGTCTGCTTTGAGCCAAGCTTGAAGTCTACTAGGTGTTTGAGGGTAAATAAAGCCAGGAGAATCCTACTAATGCAGAATAGTCATTCTCCCAACCTCCTTGCACTTCATACCTGTGTCTTCTGGAACCATGGGTCGGTGGCTCTGGTGGCTAGGATAGCTTTTCTTAATATTCATACCTGGAGCTGGACTCAGAGGAATGGCCAATTGTTCCATCAAAAACTTAAGTAACAATCTCCAATAATCAACCTAAAACATGATTATAATCTCACATTGGTTGAGGAACATCTTTAAAGCAAGTCTCAAATAACCTGTTTTCATCTTTATATTTATTCTTATTCATGAAGGAAGCAAATCTTGCTCTAACAGGTTTATACTTACTTTCCAAAATTTCTCTTATCCTTTTATGACTCAATAAATCAGTTGTGCTCAATCTGAACTCACACTAAGGCCTCTTTTCCTCTAACCACGACTGTCTTCTGATTTAATCTATTGCTTCCTCATCATTTTGAAATGTTCAATGATATGACTCTATTTCAAACAAATACACCTTTCTGGCAGTAACTTTTAATCCTACATTCTGATTCATGGAACAATGTTTCAACAATACATTTGTATCCTTAGCCAAACTTACTACTTAATGTCTGTCTTCCTGAAATACTTTCTTACACGTAAGGGGCTGGAATAACTACCTAAGGACAGGAGGAGTCTAGATGACTTTGTCTTTCTTTCAAATCTTCTTATCTTCCCTATTCTACTAACAGCTGTTTTTATACTGGGCTCAGAGTAAATAAAACAGAGAGATTAATATGTAATCTTACAACTGATGAAATGTGTACCTGATTATTCTCATAGCACTCAGGGAGAATACCCTTAAGACAGCAACACTCCACACGTTTTTCTTGACCTCATCTTGGAGAAACCATCAGACAAGTCTGTGGGCTGCCCAGCCTGTGCGCAGGTGAATCCCAAAGGGGCAGTCGAACCTCCTCCCCTTTTAAAACCTGTTCAGAGGAGGGTACCTACCCAGGTGCAGACTGGCAGATAGACTTTACACGCATGCCCCCTGTAGGGGGTTCAAGTTTATTTTGGTTTTTGTTGACACCTTTACTAACTGGGTAGAAGCTTCCCCTTGCAGAACTGAAAAAGCTCAGGAGGTATCAAAGTTCCTGCTAAAGGAAATTACATCTTGTTTTGGCTTGCCTGTCTCCTTACAGAGTGACAGTGGCCCAGCTTTTATTTCACAGATAACCCAGGCAGTGGCAAAAACATTTAAAATCACTTACCACCTCTACTCAGCTTGGAATCCAAAATCCTTTGGTAAAGTAGAGAAAATGAATAATTCCCTTAAGCTGCTCCTTACTAAGCTAGGCATAGAAACCTGAGAAGATTGGGTCCCCATTGGACTGCTCAGAGTCTGAATCACACCTCAGGAAAATATCAAGCTTAGTTCCTTTGAACTCATGTATATGAGGCCCTTCCTAACCTCTGACATCCTGGTGGAGCCAGAACAGCATTTAATTACCCAATTTGCAATTCAGTTAGTAGCTGTCAGGAATGCTCTGACTGAATATGCCAATAAGTATCTCCCAAAACCTCTTGGGAATGAGAAGGAGTGTCCTGCTACAGTACAACCTGGAGATTGGGTCTACTTAAAGTCATGGAAAATCCAAAAGGGAGCACAATTAGATGCCAAATGGAAGGGACTCTATTGAGTCATACTCACCACTCCAACAGCAGTAAAACTCAAAGGTCTCCCGAGCTGGACTCATAATTCTAGGATTAAACCAGTACCATCTCTTGCTTCCCAACCAGAGACTCCAGAATATACCTGTGAGCCATTGGAGGACCTCAAGCTACTGTTTAGAAAGGCCTCAGCTCCCTCCAGCGAAAAGGATAAAAAGAGATGAAATTATACCTTCCCTTTTCCTTTTGGCCTTGCCATAGTCATCTTTAATTCCAACCAGGGAAATTGTCTTTTCTCTATTTTTTTCTGCCTGTTTGGTTTTCTTTTGCTTAACCTTCTTGCCAGGTTTGTCTCCTCCAGGGTTCAAGCCATCAACTTTTGGATGACCACTAAGGCTATGAAAATCTCCAAGTTCTCCAGCCCACTGGACCTGGCATCATCCATGTTCCAGAGTCTGCCTCCTTGAATGTGAAGTCTGACCCCCTTGAACAGGACCCAGAGAGGCAGGGACAGCTCTATGCCCCTTGCCAGCGGGAAGCACTTTCAGAAGCTGAGACCTTCTCCCTTTACCCCAAAGGAATTTGGATCCCATTTGTTTGAGGGGGAAATGGTGAGGTGCAGGCTCTGGGAACCCCCTTGAGCTCTCCTTGACAGGCTCTAGAGACCCCCTTGAGTTCTCCTTGAATCTTCCCACATAAGGCATTTGCATGAGGCCAAAGCTTTTCATTGTGGTTCTGCCCAGTCCTCTGTTACTAGCCTAGCCCTACATTGTCCATCTACTTCCCACCCTTGAGCCCATCAAAATATCAATCCACCCCTGAACTGGCTTAGCCTACATGTCTGTTGGCTCCAGGTAACTCCTCACCCTTAATCACTCATTTACCTCATTAACTTCTCCTGAAGACCCTCCCCAAATTCCTCTTCTAGACCACCCCTAGATTCCTCCCACAACTTTTCTGTATATAAGATCCCATCTTGCCCCCATGTGTGAGAATGCCATAGAATTTTCTAGCACAGATTTGCTCTGTTTCCAGTACAGGTGAACTTATAATAAACTTTGCTTTTCTTTGGCTGAGATAAGACTTGAGTCGAATTCATTCGGCAGGACCTGATGTGTCCTAACCCTAGGGCGTGCCCTTAACTCTAACCACATTAAGACAGGTGGTTGCCCTTTGGAGGAAATCTAGGTGACCTCTTTCACCAGTGTTCAGCACCTAGGTTGGTTGAATGGAGATTAGGAGGAGACAGAGGTGGTTGGTGGAATTCAGGAATTAGAAAGGAGAAGGCGGAGCCAAGATGGCAGAGTAAAAGCAGGAACTTGGCTGAGCTCCCTCTCCATCCAACTCCAATATCTGTAAAATATGACTCTAAACAAATTTTAGAGCTACAGAACCCATAAGGTGAAAGAGAGAAACAAATCTCCCACTGAAGGCAGTCCCCGACAGCCAGACAGGAAGGGTTTGTCTCACTGAGCTGGGAGCCAAGTGAAGTCCCACATTTAGAAGTGAAGTCCCAAACCCAGGGCAGCTAGACCCACAGGAACTGCACTAGATAGTCTTCAACGTCCCTTCTAGCTCCAAGAGTCAACGTAACCTCCAGAGGATGAGAGTAATATACCTCCTTGGAACTACACAGAGACTAATTATTAATTTTGTGCCCTACAGGCTAAGGAGGTAAAATTTTGTTTTTAAATAGGAAATAAGTGCAGGCTGTGGAGCAAGGGTTTAGGCTAGAAGCAGTAATGCTGGCTACCCTGGGGGCAGCAGCCAAGGGATCACCGATCCTCTCTATTTCTGCATTTTGGAAAGCACAAGGAACTTGAAAACAAAGGATGAGTCTTAATGTGGGCTCTGTCACTTAATACCTGGATATGATCTTGGGTCACCTGACTGCTTTGCCCTCGTTTCCTCATTTGCAAAATGACAGGAATGGACTAAAACTTAGTCATTTAGTCACTAAATGGACTCCTAAGGTCCCCTCCAGTTTCAAATGTCTTGTGTCTTGCTTCCCAGATGCTGAGATGCGTCATCTGTTCGGCTGTTGGGGCTCTTGGGGCCCTTTACTGCCTCTCGGTGTCCGGAGCCGGGCTTGAGAATGGGCCTGTATGGGATGAGTGAAAACTTCTCAATTTGGAGTGGTTAACTTTTCAAATTGCTTCTGTCAATCACTTTTATCTTCCTTCCTCTGTTTTCCCGCCTTAGTGGGACCCTCCCCTTATCTTTCCTTGCTGTCCCAGTTGGGGAAGTATTTGGTGAAGTGTGCCTCTCCACCAATGAGAGCAGAAACAGTCGGGGAGGGGTCTTGACTAACTTAAGTTATAAACTCCAGAACTATCTTTTGTAACTGGCCTCTTCTCCATGATGAGTCATGGGGAAGACCGCCCTCTTCTCTCGGGGAAGAGAATAAAGTCCTGTTCTTATCCTAAGAGATCTCTGTGTTTATTTCTTTTCACTAAATTAAGGATGAAGGATATTTTTCATCCCAAACAGGCCCCTGTGCCTGACCGACCTAACCACACGTGGACTTAACCCTTCGAAGATAGCAAGTAAGGTCAAACCTGACTCTCAAAACCCCAGCCGACCCTCCCCGCCCAAAACCTCAGAACACCTCCCGGTTCTG
>JAQQSV010022044.1:0-10658 GCA_028646515.1 Pseudochirops corinnae | reverse complement strand
AGTCTCCAGCCATAAACAGAGTACATTCATTTGGTCAATCACTCAAAGGCTTCCCACCCCTGAATCTCAAAAGGGGCAGGAGAACACAAAAGGCCATCCTCCCTTAAGTTAACAAGGTTAAACTCAGCATTGAATACCCAAGGAAAGGTCTTTCTTTCACCTTCACCCAACGCAAGCCCTCAGCAATCTCAGTTCCTGGTGAGACAAGGCTCAACAAAGCTATAGCTAGTGCCCTCATCAAGTCACTCACTGCCTGCAGAATAGTCCCAGAACCCCTGAAAACATCAGAAAGGCCCTCTTCCAGGATTTCTGTAATCATACAACAGGAAAATCCTCCTTCAGGGCTTCTGAACCAACAGCCAGGTTCCAGGACCTCTACAACAGCAGCACTGTCCTTCACCAGCAGGTGAATCTGGCAAAACAACATCAAAACAGACAGACAAAATCCCAGCATCACGGCCATGCCTCCTCAGTCCTTGGCAGTTCCAGGTGGCAGTTCTCAAAGTCCTGGGCAGCTCCCACGGGCTCTTAGCAGTCTTTCTCTCAGGAATTCAGGCTCCATGATACTGGATACTGCTATCCCAAAGTCCCTCTGGCCTTCTCTAGGCTTGGACCTCTCTCCCAATTCATGGCTCCTCCCAGGTCAGCCCTTTCTCTTCACGTCAACAAGTCTATCTCACAAGTGGGATTCACAAGCTCTGGGTTTTAACATTCAACCCAAAAACCAAGCCAATACAGGGGCATCTCCAAATTCCATTACCAATACAGTCAAACAGATAATTTTGGATCTTGGAAGGAAGCAGAATATACTACAAAGAAGAGTGGACCTGATAGTCAGAAGACCTGGGGTGGAGCGCTCTCAATCCAACCCTTATTAGCCATATGGTCATAAGTAAGTGACTTGATCTCTCTAAGCCTCAATTAATTCACCCTTCTGTAAAATGGAGTTAACACCTGCACTACCATGTACCTATATATATATATATATCTACTATTCACTCGTCTTTGTATCCTCTGTGCCTAGCATAATGCAGACATTTAATAAATGCCTGCTGATTATCTGACAAATAAATGAATTTTAATTACTACTATCATTAGCCTCTGAGTTCAAAACGTAAAAGATAACATTTCATTTTAATGAACTTAACCAAAAATGATCCAAGTTCCAATTAAATAAGATATCATTGCTACTGTATAACTAAAAGCATTATTTATTTTGGTTGATTATTTAAATAAAGCAAGTGCTTCCACTGATGATACAAATTATAGCTTTGCTACAAAGTTGTCCTACAAAGTTGATGACAGAATAGGAGAGTCAGTCTCATACCAAGGCATTTTTGTTGTTAACATTAAATTAGTGTCTATTATAGTTATTGCTCTAGAACAACTCCAGAGGCATTTCTTTTGTCTTTATCTTCCTTGACCTCCTTGCAACTCTGACCACCCTTTACCAATACGAAAAATGTTCTCCTCCATCAACTTCTGAGATACAACATCCCCTAGTTCTCCTACCTCTCTGTTTCTTATGTTTCCTTTAGTAGTCCTCTTTTCTTCCTGGAAAGGAAGGTATTTCTTTGGAAACATCTATATCTGTTTTTGGTTTTCTCTCCACTCTCACAACTCTCTCCCTTAGCAATATTATTTGTTCCCCACACGGTCAATATTTATGCTCCTCTATGTAGATGCCTATCAGATTTTTCTCTAGTCCTGACCTGTTTTCTGAGGTCTTACCCTCTATTTCCAACTACCTATTAAGACCTCTCTATCTGGCTCACCATCATCGCAAAATAAACATGTCCCAAACCCAGTTTATGTTCCCCTATATTCATCTCCCTTATGACTTCCTTTTCTCTGGACCAGATTTATGATTTCACTACTGTAGTTAAGCTCCTACTCTTAGGGAGTTGGGGGGTGGGAAGGAGAAATGAGACAGCACTTCTGTCAAACTGTGGGTCACAACCTCATATGGAGTCACATAACTGAATGTGGGGGTCATGAAAAATCTGGCAACAGTAAAAGATTTCTGAATGTGCAAAGACCAAAAATTAATTCAAAATAAAATGCGTAACAAATATAAAGGGTTTCTGACAGCACTTGTCTGTGTTATATCATGTAACTTCCCTGTAGTCTTGCTTCTGAACACACAACATGTGCGCACTTTGCACTGCCCATGCTGTCATGCCATGCAATGCCAACCAATGCTGCCAGAAACACCTCTGCTCAGATTTGAGACAATTGTATGCTGTGAATTTCAGCATCTTTACAGTACATGCAAAATCATTAATTGACTTCTTGCTTGAGATTAGGACAGAATTTCCAACAATTTCTGAAATAGCCGTAAACATACTTCTGCCAATTTTGTTCTACATATTTGTTGCGTTCTCAACACTGAAAATTATAAAATCAAAATTTCAATCAAGCCTGAAAAACACTGGAGAGACTCTGTGTCCTAGAGTATCAAATATTCCACCAAGATTTAGTTCTTTATGTAAAAATAAACAAGCATATCCATTTCATTAAAATGCAAATTTGCTTTCATCTTTAATAAATGGTGAAATTATATGTATGTCAAAGAATTGTTTTAAAATGAATTTCTTTTTTATTATCAACAAATGTTTGATTTGTATACCTGTTTTTTATGCCTATATACACAGGGTCACAGAAAAAGTTCTCAGGCAAAAAGGAGTCACAAGTGGAAAAAGTTTAAGAAGCTCTAATGTAAGAGATTAAGTGACTTGGCCATAGTCATATAACCCATTATACATCAGATGTAGGACTTCACTATGCCTTCTTGACTCTGGAGCTGGCTATCATCATACCACAATACCTCTTTCTTCTAACCTCCTCATTTCATGTAAATGGTCTTCTATGTTCAAAACTTCGGAGTTATATTTTACTCTTCCCTCTCTCATCAAATCTTGTTCCAAGTCCCATCAACTTCATTTCTACACTGTCAACCAACAAGGGTTTTTTTTTAAGCCCTTGTTTCATACTAGGCACTATGCTAAGTACAAGGGACACTAAGAAAGGCAAAATATAATCCCTGCCTTTAAGCTCATATTCTAATGAGGGAGACAGCATACAAATAACTCTTCACATAAAAGATATATTCAGTATAAAGGTAATGTAATCTCAGAAGGAAAACACTAGCAGACAGTGTGACCAGGAAAGGTAGGATTTGAACTGAGTCTTAAAGAAGGCCAGGAAAGTCAGGGGGTAAATGTGAGGAGGGAAAGCATTGAAGTTTGGGGTACAGTCTGTAAAAAGGCAGAGCTGGGAGATGTGGTATCACATTTGAAGAATTAACCTAGTGTGACTGGATCATAGAGTATGTAGGAGAGAATAAAGTATAAGAAGATTGGAAAGGTGGGAAGGGGCCATCCTGTGACAGACTAAACCAAAAGATTTCAGGCTGCCCTGCAAAAATGTGGGGTTGCCACTGCGTACTCTCCTATTTTTCACATGACCCACAGCAACCAACCATCAGTAGTCTGCCTTTAGTTTAACATATCGTCACCCTGAAGAAATTTAGCCTACTTTAATGTTGGCCCCTACCTACTGCCAAGTTGTACAGGTCTGCTCTAAATGCCAAATAGACCATTATTTAATCCTGGATGTAATAAGGAGCCATTGGAGTTTAAAGAGTAGGAGGGTGGAGAGGAATTGTGACACATTCAAACCTGAAATTTGAAAAAATGTCTTTGGCAGCTGAGTAGAAATGAAGATGGATTAGATTTAACAGGGGTGGGGAACCTGTGGCCTCAAGGCCACATATAGCCCTCTAGGTCCTCAAGTACAGCCCTTTGGCAAACTGCAAACTCACAGAACAAATCCCCTTAATAAAAAGATTTGTTCTGTAAAACTCGGACTTAGTCAAAAAGCCACCAAGGACCTAGAAGGGCTAGGCCTGAGGGCCAGAAGTTCCCCACCCCTGGATTACAGTAAGGAGAGACTTAAGGAAGGGAGAGCAACAAAAAGGATACTGCTACCACTCAAGTACAAGCCTTCCTCACTACCCACCTGGACTATTTCAAGTCTTCCTATAGGTCTTCCTACAGTCCTCACAATCTGGTGCCTTCCAACTTTTCCATGCCTTTTTTTATGTAACACAAAGAGTCCACCCAAAACACATAACACACACACACACACACACACACACACACACACACACACACTATTCCCAATACCTATAATGCCTTCTCTCCCCCTACTGACCTGATGAATTCCTCCTCATTTTTTAAAGCCACATTTAAGTTCTACCACTCCAGGAAGCTTCCCCTGATTCTGATCTCCCATTAGACTAAATTCCATAAAAAGAGAGATTATGTTCTACCTATAACATCTACCTCAATATTCTAGAATGTAACTGTAAAATGCTTTGCAAACTTTAAAATGCCCTAATTCAGTTGTTATTATTACCATTTAAGCTTTTTAATCTACGCCAAACCCTGGCACAGTGCTGAATACCCAATATTCTATTTATTTATCATCACCCTAACAGTAGCCATCTTACTAGCTCATTTTATGAAACAAATATAATTCCTCTTAAAAATGATTTTTCTAACAAGGACCACTTATTAAAAGGACAAAACTTTCTGATACAAACATTTGTTTCCTTTGGAAGAAAAGGAAATCAGGGACATTCATATCTGTTTTTTTCCTTCCTCAACTTCAAATACTAATCTATCATTTATGTTAGATGGTGAAGAGCCACAATTTTTTAAACTTTAGCAAATAATTTGTTGTTGTCCTTCATGCTCGAAGAAGTCAAAAATAACATCACTATGTCGGTACAATGTTTCTGACAGTGGAAGATCAGACCAATTCAAGTTCAGAAGGCTCCACTACAGATCAGGACCATCTGAACATCTGCAGTGGAGAAGTCTCTAAATTTGCACATCTCACATTTCTTTTGAGCTACTGTAATTCTGCTCTGCACACAGAAGACAGCACCTTCTTTGCTTCGGCAATGCAATATTGGGTGGTCCTGCACCAGTGAATTCCTGTTTATAGTTACAATCTTAATCACCACTATTTTGATCAGACCAGTTAAGAAAAAGACAGATGTTAGGTTAAGAAATAGTTACGTGTTAGATGTTAGGAGACATTAGGTGAATTTTTTTTTTTACAGAATGTAATAAAATTAAATTTCTAAATGGTCACATTTGTGCACAATTGTTCTAACACTATCCTTGGAGCCCACTAGAAACAACATCCTTATGAATGAGTCCACCTTACAAAAAGGTTCTTCTGATTTTTCTCACCTTTCTCAATCTTGTTCTATCCTCTCTCACCTAAGCCTTCATTTAAGCTGTGCCCTACTCATAGAACGAACTCTTCTCCCTATCTTTGACTAGTGCTTTTCAAGGCCAAGCTCAGGTGGTCTGCGCTGATACTACCAGCTAGAAGTGATCTCTCCTTTTTCAAAACTTTTAAGCACTTCAGTTAGGTTTCTCTACCACTTATGTTAACATGTACTGTTTTTATTTTTGCCCATACCGCATCTTGCCTCCTTGACCATAAGCAGGGGATTGTGTCTTGTTTCATCTTTAAATGTTCAGGGAAAGTATTTTGGTAAGGTACTTAACGTTTGTTGAATTAAATTAAAATTTCTTGAATACGATTCAAAACATACCCAAAGTTATTCTGGATTCTACCCTGTTGCAGCATTAAGCATTACACAGCCAGGTTTCAATGTGCTGAGAATTCAGCAGACTCTCTTCAGTAGACCCGACAATTCCTAATATTCAACCTTATCCATACAACTTACTTGTGACAGACTTACTGAGAAAAACTACCCTTCAATGTTTGAAACATTTAATAGGATAACATCACTAATTATTCTACCACAACTACAAAATGCACTGTAACATACGCATGCATGGGGGGAGGGGAACAATATTAAAAACAACCTCTTAAAACATTTTTCTTAACTAAAAAGTAATCTGCTCAACATTTTGTTTCAGATGAATTTTCAAACTTCAAACAGTCTCTGACCACCAGTAAAACCAAAAGATTCTTGCATATTATATAGTGTAGCTTTACTACCCTCTAGCTATGTCAAACTAGTCTATCTGCAAATTGAGTATTAGTTTAAGAAATTCTGCTTGATGTACAACTTAGATTCCTATTAAACATGTATTAAGCATCTTCTATGTATAAAAAATGTAAATATGCAAATTAAAACTAAGTACCCACTATACGTTTATCAGAATTTATAAGAATGCAATTCTTTCCCATGTAAATAAGGTTATAAATCATGGTTAAATGAAATATTATTTTACTACACTTCAAAGTTATCAAGCATTAAATGGATTTTTGAAGGAATGAAAAGGTGAGTGGCCCAAAACCCAGTTTCTATAGAGAAATGTGTCCTAAGTTCCAAATATCTGACTCACCATTTGCTCTCCAGGATTAGTGGGAGGAAAGCACATTATAAACCATAAAGTACTAGGGATATAAGAACTGCTATTGTTGTTACACTTTAAGAAAACAAGACCTTTTCTTCATAAGATGCAGGACTACCTTATAGTGTATATTATACTCAAAAGTGACATAAATGGTAAGTATCAAAATAGCGTCTTTAATATGACGGCAAATCCTTACACAGGTAATTGGCAAGATTTGTCTGTTACAGTGAAAATGGCAGTGAATATGATGTCAAAACATGGGTTCAAATATTCCCTTTGTATGACCTTTGGCAAGTCACTTAAAGTCTGTTCCTCAGGTTACTCATCCATGAACGGAGGTTAAAACTGGATGGTGACTAAGTTTTCACTCAGTTCTAAATTTGCTCTTCTAGAATAAATTCAGAATGACCAGCAGCTTACAGTAAGCATTCCATGTGTATTAAATTGGTCAAACACCTCACCAGAGCTTCTAAAAGAAAGATGGATGAAACACTAAATATACCAAATCACTGCCTATAAGAATTATAAGTGTAGCTTTACTACCCTCTCACTATGTCAAACTAGTCTGTGTCTGCAAATTTAGTATTAGTTTAAGAAATTCTGCTCCTCCTCCTAGAAGTTTCACATTTTAGAATACAGTTTAATATACTGAGTTACCAATAGATTTCACATTAGGTCAAACTACACCAACAAAAAAATAAAAAAAAATACAAGTCCTTTTTCCTTCTCCAACATTAACAATTTTTGAGTTTTTCTTTTCACATTACAGCAAAAGAGTTTTAAACATGCAAATAAATGATCTAGAATCAGTTATTCCACTTAGATTTCATATTGCTAATACTAACTAGTCAGTTAAAAACAGTAAACCAAATAGCAAAGAACGCCGAGTTTATGCCACAGGGGGTGGGAGAGACATAAAGAACTCAGTATTCACGAATAAACCCTTAAATTAACATATCTGTGTTTTTAAAATATATACCCCTCAAAAAGTATTTCACAGAAGGCAAATAAAACTGTCCTTCCTTGACCCTCCCCTCCCCCACATACAAAAGGGGCACTCCTATTTCTCCAATCTTGCTTAGAATATGGACATTTACTACTTATGGCCTTTAAACGACTTACAGACTTTTTCATACTTTACTCACCGAGCTTTTCCACCAACTTGAGCATCACCCCCCCGATGTGCACCTCCCCTGTAACTCTCAGGGTCACATCGCGGTTCAGGTCCGTCACATGGACACTCAATTCCCACGTCCCATCCGCATAGCAGCCATCTGGCATCCTTATCCCGTCCAGAGCCATAGCTCCTTCCTGTGAGGGGAAAGGAAATGGCACTCGTAAGAGTTACTCTCCAAAAGAAGACAAATCCCTCTGCGCCCTAAAAGGCAGGACGGAGGAAAACTGGGAAGAAAAGGCAAAGCCAGAGGAAAAAATCACACTAACAGTGCGAGAAAGTGCTCTCTCCCCTCTGCTTTGGAGGGCTCTCTTATGAACGATGCGGGAGAAGGGTGTAACAGAGCAGGAGCATGGGGGTTACCCGTCCCGACACGCCCTTCCCCCCCCAAAACCACTCTCTGCGTCCTCCAGCCGGCCCGCGGAGGGACCCATACACAACCCTCCTTCCCAAGGCGACGCAGCGGGAGAATGCTTTGCCCCGGGCGAGGCCAGGGAGCAGGGCCCCAGCCCCGCCCGAACTCCCAGTGACACATGCCCGCTCGGGCTGGGCTCCCCAAGTCCCATTGGAAGCCACAGAACCCGTTTCACCTCCTGCGAAAGCCTGGACCGTTGTGTTCACCTGTCTAGCGGCCCCCCCACACCCCCAGCCACCCGGGCCGAGGAAGACACCGCCCGCGCTCAAAAGTCCGCTTCACTGCGCCCCCCCAGTCCCGCCCTCGCCCAGTTACAAAAACACAAAACTCCAAAGTAAAACTGACTACAGCCGCGTCCCCGGGCTATTTACCGAGAGCAGCCGCCCGCTCGCAGCCGGCACGGGGCGGACGGAAGGGTCGGGCGTGGTCC
The DNA here is from genome assembly GCA_028646515.1 of Pseudochirops corinnae. NCBI lineage: Eukaryota > Metazoa > Chordata > Mammalia > Diprotodontia > Pseudocheiridae > Pseudochirops > Pseudochirops corinnae. The sequence continues at coordinate 2,229 of JAQQSV010022044.1, read as the reverse complement.
GCGCTTCGGAGCGGCCGGGAGCAGCGGGCCCACGGTCACCCTCCGCGATCCCTCTCCACAGTCCCAGATGGCTCGTTCAGTTATCTCCCGGCCGGAGCAGCTAATGGAGTCTGGGAGCCCCAGTCCCGTCCCCCTCTCCTCCCACCCCACTTCCAGCGGCTCAGCTCCACCCCTTTCTTCCCACCTCTTCTCCTCCCCCTGGATGTCTGGCTACTGGCAGGGCCCTTTCTTCTCCCAGAGAGGACAGAAAAGCGGCTTCTGCACGAGACACCGGGGAGACCTGGTCTGGCGTCGCCCCCTAAGCCCCCACTCCAAGCCGACCGGCGGAGGGAAGGACTCCACTGGCTTCAGGGCGTAGGGGGAGGGTGGAATGATTTGAGTGGGAGCTTTGGAGGTTGGTTCTAGGGGAGGTGGGAGGAACGAGGGACTGGAGGGAAAGGGGGAGGGGGTATCGCGGGGGAGCTGCCTGCAGCCGCAATCACAGCTAGAGAAGCCACTGCCCTTTTATGGAAATGAAGGACCCAGTACCGGGAGGGAGTCCAACATCCGGGCTTTCGGCAGCTGGATCTTGAGGGGAGGGGCGTGGAGGTCTTCGCTCTAGGGGTGGGTGGGTAGAGTACAGAAGCTCCTCTGGGCTAGCTTTTCACTCCAAAGGGTAAAAATTTGCGAGTTCCTGCTTATTCCTATATTTGTTCTTCCAAAAGGAAAGAGAGAGCTTATCTGTGAGAAAAACCCACAGAAAATTCCCAGGACAAGATTTCTTCTTTTAGGAACAAAGCTCTCTCTTGTTAAATGCAATTTCCCAATCCCAGAACCTCACAAAACGTAGGTTTACAGTGCCCTAGGCGGTGTCACGCCCACGATGGTGCCACGCCCCCAATCCAAAAAATTAGAAGGAGGGTTTAGGGGAAGGGAAACGGATGGTTTGTTCTTTTGAGTGGTATTCACAATCTTTGCCCTGAATCTCTAGGGCAAAAGATCAAATGATCAATTAAAGCCTAGTCGAAAATGAAAAATTTTCCTAGCCAGTTCCAAGCCCATTCCGGAAAGGCTCTGAAATTTGAGACGCTTGTGAACAAAAGAAAACTACCACCTGACGAATGTCCTGCATAGCTGATAGCTCCACACGGAATTCAGAGAAATTTGAATTTGACTTTAACTCTCATTCAGAATCCCCAAACGGGGTATTCAAGAAATAACCCTATTAACTTCACTGCTGAAAGTACCGTCTTACATTTGTCATACATTTGGCTACTTCCTCCAGCAATGAATATTGCATCCACTTTATAACTTAGTAGAAAGTCTTCTAGAATTGCTTTGGCAACAATTCTACCTAAATTAATTTACTTATTCAGTGCCATACCAACCAAACTACCAAAAAATTATTTTATAGAGCTAGGAAAAATAACAAAATTCATCTGGAAGAACAAAAGATCCAGAACATCAAAGGAATGGATGAAAAGAAATGCTAGGGAAGGTGGCCTAGCCATATCAGATCTTAAATTGTATTATAAAGCATCAATCATCAAAACTATTTGGTAATGGCTAAGAAATAGAGTGGATCAGTGGAACAGGTTAGGTACACAAGACACAGTAGTCAATGACTATAGTAAGCTACTCTTTGATAAACCTGAAGACCCCAGCTTCTGGGATAAGAACTCACTATCTGACAAAAACTGCAGGGAAAACTGGAAAATAGTATGGCAGAAACTGGGCATAGACCAACATCTTACACCCTATACCAAGATAAAGTAAAAATGGGTAAAGGATTTAGATTTAAGAGCTGATACTATAAACAAATTAGGAGAGGAAGAAAAAGTTTACCTACTTATGGAGAAGGGAAGAATTTATGACCAAACGAGACAGGGAACATTATAAAATACAAAATGGATAATTTTTATTACATTAAATTAAAACGTTTTTGCACAAACAAAGCCAGTGCAACCAAGATTAGGAGAGAAGCAGGAAATTGGGAAAGAATTTTTACAACCAGTGTCTCTGATAAAGGCCTCATTTCTAATATATATAGAAAACTGAGTCAAATTTATGAAAATACAAGTCATTCCCCAATTGATAAATGGTCAAAGGATATGAACAGGTCATTTTCTTTTTTTTTTTCATTATATATATATATATATATTTAACATGTGATTATAGAACTTTAGATTCTAGATTCTTTCTCTTCCTCCTTCGTCACCCACCCCTACTGGAAGGATAAGCAATCAAATA
>JAQQSV010022043.1:0-10658 GCA_028646515.1 Pseudochirops corinnae | reverse complement strand
AGCTGGAAAATAGTATGGCAGAAACTAGACATAGACCAACATCTCATATCACATACCAAGAAAAGGTCAAAATGATTAGATGATTTAAACATGAAGGATGATACCATAAACAAATTATAAAGGGAATAGTTTACCTGTCAGATTCACAGAAAAGGGAAAAATTTATTACTAAATAAGAGATAGAGAAAATTGTGCAATGCAAAATGGAAAATGTTTATTACATTAAAATAAAAATGTTTTGCACATACAAAACCAATGCAACAACGATTAGAAGGAAAGTAGAAAGGTGAGAAACAATTTTTATAGCCAGTGTTTTTGATAAAGGCCACCTTTCTCAAATATAGAGAACTGAATCAAATTTATAAGAATACAAATCATTCCTCAATTGATAGTTGAAGGCTGTGAAGAGGCAGTTTTCAGATGAAGATTCTGATGCTATCTATAGTCTTATAAAAATGCTCTAAATCATTATTGATTAGAGAAAAGTAAATTAAAGCAAGTTTGACACAATACCTCACACATACCAGATTGACTAATATGATAGAAAAGCAAAATGATAAATGTTGGGGAGGATGGGGGAAAATTGGAACACTAGTGCATTGTTGATTCAGTTGTGAGCTTATCCAACCATTCTGGAGAGCAATTTGGAACTATGCCAAAAGGGTAATCAAACTATGCCTAATCTCTACAGCAATACTACTACTGGGTTTGTACCCCAAAAAGATCATAAAAAATGGAAAAGACCCAAATGTACAAAAAATATTTATAGCAGTTCTTTTTGCCAGGGCAAAGAATTGGAAACTGAGGTGATTCCCATCAATCAGAGATTAGCTGAACTTGCTGTGATATATGAATGTAATGGAATACTATTGTTACATAAGAAATGATAAGGAGGAGGCAGATTTCAGAAAAATATGGAAAGATTTGCTGAGTGAAGTGATCAGAACCAGAAAAGAAAACATTATACACAGTAATAACAACACTGTGCAATGATCGACTATGATAGAGTTAGTTCTTCTCAGCAGTACAATGATCCAAGATAATTCCAAAAGACTCATGATGGAAAATGCCATCCACATCCAGTGAAAGAGCTGTGGAGTCTGAATGCAGATCAAAGCAGACTATTTTTGATTTTTTGTTGTTTTTTGTTTTTTCTTTCTTTCTTGTGATTTTTCCCTTTTGTTCTGATTCTTCTGTCACAATGTGACTCATGTGGAAATATGTTTAACATGATTGCACATCTATAACCAATATCAGATTGCTTGCTCTCTTGGGGAGGAGGGAGGGAAAGAAAGGAGAAAAATTTGGAACTCAAAATCTTATGAAAAGAATGTTGAGAACTCTCTTTAGATGTAATTGAAAAAAAATACAATTAAGTGGGGGGAAAACATCGCTCAAGTATCACTTCCTATATGAAGCCTATCCTCATTCCTCAGGGGCTAATGCCCCCACCACAGAGGAAATTAATTTTTATATTGTCTGATTCTGAGGTGGTGTTTTTTTGAGGCGGTCATTTTGTCTTTGTATCTCAGCTGCCCCACACAGTGCCTAATATATAATAAATACTTAATGTATGATAATTTAATCAATGAGAGTTTGCATATTCTATTTCATATAGATTTGGAATTTGGGGAAGGAAAATGGAAGAGAACAAACATTTATATAAGTACTTAGTAGGAGACAGAAATTGTGCTACTCACTTTACAAATATCATCTCATCTGATTCTCACAACAATCATTGGGGAGGTAGGTGCTGATATTATGCCCAGTTTATTGTTGAGGAAACTGAGGCCAACAAACTTGCCCGAAGTCACACATCTAGAAAGTGTCGGAGGCCAGATTTAAACTCAAGCCTTTCTGATTTTAGGCCCTGCCAAAATTTCTTTGTGAAAGAAATTCAAAAGTAATTTTAATACTCCAAGTTAAACTTCAGGCCAATCTCCATTCAACCACTTTTCTACTCTGAAAGTTCCAGTTTTAGTCCAAACAAGTCACTTCACTGGGAAAACAAATGAACTGGGTGGTACTGGTAACTTTTTTTCCCTGTTTCCCTGCCAGTAATAAAGTAACTGCTTCCACAAGGTATGAATGAATGATCTGTAATTATTTAGTTGTTTAGCAAGTTGGAGTAAATTTTGTACAGATGTAATTATGAAAAAACAAGTAATGGTACTAGAACAGCCAAAGGGATTCATAAATAAGTAGAGAGGGAGAGAAATATATGGGCAGGAAGAAAAGGGTATGTTCAAGTAAGAGATTACATTTAAAGTGCCTTAACAATTAAACTACAAACAATATAATAGCATTTTTATAGAACTTAAGATTGGCAAAATATTTTTACAAATATTTCATTTATATCCCCATGAAAGCTCTAGAGAATAGTGCTATTATTATCCCTTTTTACAGATGAGAAATATGAGACAGATAGAAGTTAAGTGACTTGTCCAGGGCCACACAATCAGTAAGCATCTGAGGCTGGATTCAAATTTAGGTCTTCCTGACTCCAGGAACAGCATTCCATCTAATACACTATTTAACTACTTAAGAAAAGGGGTTAGGGATTTGACTTGTTAATCTTCAAAGTTTGAAATTTTGTGACCCAATAGAAGTTTATTTGAAGACATGCATGATTTACAGAGACTAGAGGTCAAGTGGAGCTAAGAGAACTACATGGTTACTTGATGTGGATTTAAATAAATTTTTTATATTCTTTTCTTTCAGTGTATCTTTTAGTAATGCTACAAATGATCACATTAGTCCAAAATAGAGAGGAATGGACTTCCTAACAACAGAAAGGAACAGTAGGGAAATAAAAAGATGACAAATTTAGAGAGAACTTTGTGTAATTTTGTCACAAGCTATATATAGGATAAATTGGAAAATTTAACAGATGGAAGACACTAGAATTAAGACAGATTTCTTGCAGAAAGTTTTAGCTGGGATTTTGAAGGGATTTTAGTAAGGACATGAGAAAATTCAGGGAATCCAGGAGCCAGAGTTGTGGAGGGAGAGAATTCTAGGTATAGTGCACAGCCAATGAGAATTCCTAGAGCTCAAAGATGGAGTGAGTGTCTTGATCAGGGAACATCAAGGAGGCTATGTCATTGTATTTCATAGTATGTGGGTGGGATGGTATGAGGTCTAAGAATATCACAAAGGTGGAGGAGAGGTTAGGTCATGATGGGCTTTGAATGTCAAACAGAAGATTCTGTATTGATCTTGGAGATGATGGGGAACCACTGGAATATACTGAATAGGAGGCAACAAGATCAGACTTGTCTGTGCTTTAGGAAAATCAATGTGTTGTCTGAATGGATGATGAACTAGAGTGTGGAAAGACTTGTGGCAGGCAAACCATCTAGATGGTTATTGCATTAGTCCAGACATGAACAGATAAGGTCATACACTAGGGTGGTGGCAGTATCAGAGGAGGGAAAGGAGCATATTTAAGAAATGTCATAAAGATCTATCAACAATACTTGCCAACAGATTGGCTATAGAGGGGGTGAGAGACATTAAGGAGTCCAGGATGACACCTTGGATGGGATGGTGGTACTCTCAAGAGTAATAAGAAAGTTTTGAAAGGGGGAGGAATCTGAGAGTTAAACATTTTCAACTTAATCTCTCATATGTGTACAACATGGCCCAAATCTATAGATATTAAAACAATGGGAAGTGAAGAAAACTGAGAGATCTACAAACAGTGCAAAATCTTCACAAATCATATTGGAGAATTGAACTATTATGGTGAAACTATAATTTGTCATTATCACCACTAGCATAGTCTGATTATATGTCACGAATTCAGCGCAAAGCTATATGATAGAAAGGGTATGCAATTGTGAGGGGTGTGATAATAGGAGTATTGAACTTGACTAGAGTGGAAAAAGCTTCTGTGCTTATGTGAAAGGAAGGTTTGCAGGCTTGTACAACCTTCAGTTCACTTAAAAGTGGTCATCAGCTGCTTGTGGTAAGTCAAGGGATTTCCTCCACATAGAAATGGTGTTTCCCTCTATGTTTTTCTCAGGCTTCCTGAAATCCTTTAAGAGGCCAGACCATAGCAGGTTGTGTAGGCCTGCTATAAAGCATCCCTGTGCAGTTTCCATGCAATAGAGAGCTAGTCAGGTCCCTACACTTCCCAATTCTGAGATTACAAACCTGCCCAACTGTATGGAAAAAAGACTATTGCAGTCTTGAAATAAAAGAGGAGCATAATGCTATGGAAATTGATTTGGAATTAAAGGAATGAATAAGAAATTGTGAAAGATACATAAGGCCATTCTTATAAGGAAATAAAGCCAACAGTGAGAAGGAAAGAAAGAAGAAAAAGTCACAATGCAATTAACAAATGTTATACTCTTAAATTGATTTTTTCAGCCTAAAAAAAAAAAAAACCCAAACCAAAACAACAACAAAAACCAACAATAGGAAAGAAAGCAAGACAGTAAATTCTGTTGATTTTTCTATAGGCAACTGAATAATAACAAGAACCTCAATAATTATCTGAAAGAACATAGGATGTTAATTATTCCAGAACTTACAGCTCTAAAAATAAATTAATGAAAGAAGAGAATGGACTATTTGGCATGCATGTATGATGATGCATCTTTCACAATATTGTAGAGGGTCTGAAAAAGAGGTTGAAAAATTTAGAACTTAAAAATACAGAAGTTGAAGAATATTTGGCAGAATAAAGGCAAAAGAGAAGTTTGGAAAAACACATGAATTCTATACAAGCCCAAGTTATTGACTATGAAGACAATTTGTGCAGAGATAATTTCAGAGTTATAAGATTATCAGAAAAGATTGATTGATTTAGAAAAATCTGAACAGCACAGCACCTTTCAGGAAATAATGTAAGAAAATTAAATGTATTAGAAATATTTTCAGTGTTGAAAATAGATGGCAACATGTTGAACATTGTATCAAGATTGCCAAAAGAGAAGAAAAAAATCCCAAGTCTTAATATTCATGTTATATGGTAGCTACATTTTAAAATATCAATGCCGAACAGCAAATACTTTCAAAATTTATTTAGAACAAATTATTTAGAATAAATATTTTGGAAAACACCTCTATGGGTGGCTAGGTGGCTCAATGAATAGAGCACTGGCCCTGGAGTCAGGAGGACCTGAGTTCAAATCTGGCTTCAGACACTTAACATGCACACACACACACACACACACACACACAAATTAGCCCTGCGACAAGTCACTTAACCCTAATTTCCCTACCTTCCCCTCTCCAAAAAGAAAAAAGAAAAATACCTCTAGTTATGAACTAAAATCAATTAAAATAGAGCAAAGTTATAGCTTATCCACAGAAGAAATTAAAACATCATATTGAGCATAATAATAATGAGAAAAGATAGACTGTCAACAACAACGATAACAAAAGGCATTGAATCTAACATATGGAAGACCTATATTTAATCCCCAACTCTGACACATACAAGTTATGTGGCTATGAGTGATTAACTTAATCTTTCAGTGCTCCAAACACCAAACACTTTAAGTGACAAAGGGACAGCCAATTTGTCTGGATAAATATAAAAGTAATATAATATGATCTGACATTTATAAAACACTTTAAAGTCTTCACAATCCTTTATATATACTACCCTCTCCCCAAATGAGACCCATTCTAAGGTCCTTATCTCTCTCCTTAAGAAAGAAATCACAAGCCAAAGTTATTAACCTTGATTCAATGACATTACTATATCAGGGGGATAATATCATCCTCTTTTCCCTTAAGAAAAATTGAAGATGATCAGAACACTTGCTTTGAAATTTAGCAAACAAGGAAAATACAGGATAGACACACACGCATGATTATTGACAATTAAATGAATTATCACATGTTTATGCTATAAACAAGGTTTCTAAAACTTTTTCCACTCATGACCCTTTTTCTCCCAAGAAATTTTTACCTGACTCCAGGTACATAGGTAAATAGAGTAGGCATCCAAATCTAACACTTACTGATAATAAACCATAAAGAAATTTATTTTAAAACAATTCTATGTTATATATACATATATATATATATACATATATATATATGTATGATCTTACCATTTGTTAAAGATGAAAGCAAATTTGCATTAATGAGATGCATGAACTGGTTTATTTTTACATAAAGAATTAAATCTTGACAGAAGATCTGATCCTGTAGGACACTGAGTATCTTCAATGTTTTTCAGAGTTGATTAATAATACTTTGACTTTATAATCATCAATGCTGCATTTAAAACCAAGGTTGCAGTGAAGTCCTATGATGCAACACTGTCAGAAACACCTCAGATTCATTATGTGTTTGATTTTGAATTAATTTTTGGTGGTGTGTGTTGAGAAACCTTTTACTGTTACCAATTTTTTTTTTTTGTGACCACCACATTCAGTTATGCAACCTTGGGGTCATGACCCACAGTTTAAGAAGTGCTGTATATGACAAGACTTTTTAAAAAAAAGTTTAGGACAAAAGAAATAAAAAAGATATAAAAAAAATAAAGATAAAAAAGATAAAAAAGAAATAAAAAGATATAAAAACAAAAAAAGATAAAAAAGATAATCACTTATTTGATAAATGGTTCTAAAGGTTTAAGTATTTTGAGGAAAAATATGAAAGCCTCTCTCCCTATTCTTTCTTCAATAAAACAATAAAATAAAATATACCACTCAATAATTTTATAACCGAAGTCTTGGCCCAAGAAGCATCACTAGGAAAATTTTTCTGTATAACAAGAGAGGTATGGAGAAATTTTATGGTTCATAACTTAAGAATTTCTCTTTTGAAATCCTCTTTGTATTTAGCACAAAGTTTTCAGATGATCAAAAAGCATAGGGTCAGTGATTTAAATCTGGAAGGAAGTTCCCAGGTTGTATAATCCAAAGCCCCCCACCATTTTACAGAGGAGGAAATAGACCCAGAGTGTACAGACAACTTGCCCAAGGTCACATTGTTTTTTTCAGAGTTTTAATCAAACTTAAGTCCATTGACTTCAGGTTCAGTACTCATTCCACAGAATTTTGCTGCCTTTCACATGCATTCTTTTTCTGGGCCACTAGGCTTGAATGGACTTTTCATCCAAGGGATTAGAAATTTCCCCAGAGTTTATAATTTTGAAGTTTTTCTTTCCTTTCCCCTGCACTTGATTTTAGCCTTCAAGGCTGAATGATTACAGAGGATTATTGTTTCTCTGGGGCCAATTGCAAAGTTGTTTAATTATTCTTAGTTTCCCAATTTATACAATGAGAAGGTTATGCTAGATGATCTTTAAAGTTCTTTTTGCCTTTAAGTCTATAGGGATGCTGTTGCTGAGAAAGTAAGGATATTCACACTATTATCATTATTTTTTGCCATACTAAGCACTTTTAATAACATCTCAAAAATGAGGCAGGAAAGAAATGAATTGAATCATTAATTAATTGATTAATTTATTATTAATTAATAATTTTTCTGATAGGTCCTGAAAAAATCAATTACTTAAGAAGAAACAACACGTACAATGAGGCTTAATTGTTGCTAATCATTCATGATTGATATAACATATTCATGCACGCATAGAGAATACTGTGAAAGCACATTCCAGGGACCTGTTAGGTGTTCCTCTCTTGCTAAAATATTCTGTGTGGAGGGCTACCCATAAAATAAAATTTAAAATGAATTCAATTTCTCACTTGAAAGTTATGAGCTATGTGATCCTGGAAAAGTAAGAAAAAAGTAAGAAAATCTCTAGGCCTCAGTTTCTTCCACTGTAAAACAGGGATAATAATACCAGCTTCATAGGAGTTGTCAGGATCATATGTGATAGCATATGAAAAATCCTTTAAGATGCATATACTAACTATGAGATAATAATAACTATGAGATTAACTATGAGATAATAATGAGATGCATTTATTAACTATGATTACTAATGTAAATTTGACAACTAGGGCCAGTTAATAGAAATCATATATTTTTTCTTAAAAGGGAGACCCCCAAAATGGAATTTTCATTTGGTTTTATCTTACCTTGGTCAACTGTCTTTGAAATAAAAACATTCCACATATTTTTTACTTAATCATGATGTTTGAAAGGAATTTCTACCTATGAGAAAATAGCACTGCATTCTAGGTTGTTCCAAACTCTTAGATCTGAGGTTTTTTTCACTTTATGAATTCATTCATGCCCTTTTTTGTTAATAGTGGCCTTTCTCTAGTCTAGGTTAATTGAACCTCCATCCACGAGACTATCAGTTGGTCTTCCAAACAGTCAGTTCATGACCAGTTGGGTCCACAGAAGAAGTATGCTACTGTACATTGGATAGCAAATGGAAATGATATCTGACTTTAGATGGGATCAAACTGGTGGAAATATTCTAGGTTTATTTTTCTTTAGAGACTGCTCTTATATTGGAGTATAGTTCTAGAAAAGTAGAACCTCTATTTGTAAATAGAAAAAGTTGTGTGGGGATAACACTCAAGACATGAACAGAATCTGATGAAAGTATTCCACGTTGATGCATAACATTGAGGAGGGCTCCCTATAATTTATCTGGAGTTAAATTTCTTTCCCATTCAACATAAAGAAGTGGATAGGTACTTTAAGGTCAGCTAGGTGACACGATTTTGCACAGAGCACTTGGAGTCAAGAAGACAGATCTTGATGAAGTTAAATCTGCTCTCAGACACTTAATAGCTGTGTGACCCTGGGTAAGTCACTTAAACCGGCTTGCTTCAGTTTCCTGATCTACAAAATTATCTGGAGAAGGAAATGGCAAACTACTCAACTATCTTTGCCAAGGAAATCCCAAATGGGGTCATGAAGAGTCTGATACAACTGAACAACTACAATGACAACAATGGAAATAATATACTAGAGAAAAGAATATGAGTCTTCATATACTGGCTAATGTTGGAGAAATCACTTAAGCTTTTGGTCTCCTAGTTAACTTTCTAAGAGTATATATTTCAGAAGAGGGGCCAATCTGTATTGCTAAAGGGCATTACTTCATCTTTCATATATTAATTAAATCAGAGATGTTCATCAAAGAAACAAAAAAATCTGATTGTACACAATGTTATCTGGAGGTTGAGGAAGACATGGTGAAACTTTCATAAACTGTAGTATCTCAGAATGAAGGGAGAGTGTCCAGAATTGAATGACCATCCCAGAATGAAAGATAGATTTATATAATAACTCTTGGGATGAGTTGTTAGAGGAGATTAAACACATTTCTGAGTTACTAAGGGATGTGGGAGCAATAAAAGTAAAGTCTACAGAAAGGAAGTTCAATTTGGAACTGGTACACTTATTGAAATGTACGAACATTAGTTCCAGAAATGTCTGACTCCATGCTAGGTCTTTACTTCTGAGCCAGCACTAGGAAGGGGACATCAAGGGCCTTCAAAAGGAACTGACAATAGATCGGAACAGCAAGCCAGGTGGCAGAAACAAAAATACAAGTTTAAGACAGCTTTTGTTGGGGCCTGATAAAGAATAGAGAAGCACAGAGGAGATTAGGGCTGTCATGAGTATAGGAATTTTGCCTGGAGAAAATCTGTCATAAAGGGGAGGGAAACATAAATAAAAAAGAATGAAACAGCTCAATCCATAATAAGGGTTCACATGGAACTTAAAATGAGTTTATTTGGAATAAAAATGAGTTTATCTGGAAAAATAAGTCAAACAGAAAATGGAAAGAATCTAGGACAGACTGGAAAAGGGGGGAAAACATGAAATCAGTAAGAACAGATATTGGTTATATCATATGTGATATAAATGGTTTGTGCACCAGTATACATCCAGTTGGCAAGTTTCTAATCACTTGTACCAGGAAAAGACTTCTAAAAATAAACTGCTTATGGAAGAGACTGTCTCAAAAATGGCAAATTATCCGCAGTTGAAGAATGACTCCAGTCTATTCCAAAAGTATATCAAGCATGAAAAAATCCTTTTAATATGAATCTTTTATTTCGTCCTGATTTTTCACATACAGATTTAATTGTGTGAGAGAGTCAGATTGTTGGAGGACTTTAAATGTCAGTCTAAAGAATTTGTATTTTATTCTTAAGTCAACAGAGTCACTGAAGTTTTTTGTTTTTTAGCATAATGATATGGTTAGATTTGTGCATAAGAAGAACTAATTTGCCAACTCTGTGAATAATGGCTAGGAGAACGCAAAGGTTAGAAGTAGAGAACTTAAGTAGAAGGTTATTTCAATAGTTCTAAAAGGGGATGAGAACTCCACACAAAATGGTGGCCATGAGAATATAGAAACAGGGATGAGTGCTAGGAGGAGGGCAGGTTTTATTGGTTTGGGGAATATGAAATTGATTATGAATATATAATATATATGAAATTCCCCAAGCTTCATAAAAAAACAAAGGCTCATCTTTTAAGACAAATGTTTTATTGGTGATGCTTCAGGAGAGCAAGACATGCAATAATTCTGCCTCCAAAGAGCTAATGGTGACCATCACCCAGGGCCATGGAGAGGTGAATGGTAACTGTGAGCAGGTCACTACATATAACTGTAACAGCAAGCACCCCAACACACCCAGGGCGGCTGCTAGCACAGGTTCTTAGATCTGCTTTTCTAAAGGAAAGCAACTCAAAATGGGTTAACAATCTTACTTTAATCAAACATATCATTTACCTAGTTCAGGGGGAAA
>JAQQSV010022042.1:0-10658 GCA_028646515.1 Pseudochirops corinnae | reverse complement strand
ATATATATTTCAACTAAAGATGGCACTGGAAAATTGACATACATTCCTTTTGATCATTATAGATACAAAATTATTAAGTGAAATATTAGGCACATATGAATGTGTAGGTGCATATGTGTGTATGTATGCTTATGTGTATAAATGTGTGTGTTTGTGTGTATAATTCAACATAATCAAACCAGGCTTATATCGTCTTTTCAAGGCTAGTTATAGGTCAGAAAATTTATCAGAATGGCACAGCATAAAACAAAGAAAAGACAGTAATGTACAAATATTTATTAGCGAACAAAACATGAAATAAGTGGAAGGGGAACTTTTCCTCCACATAATCTTTCATCCTTTTAAATCAAGAACCAACATGATGTGTAATGATGAAGTATAAGCATCATCCTCATTAAAATAGGTATAAAACGAAAAAGTCATATCTTACTCTAACTTGGAATATTATTGAAATTTTTAGCTACTACAATTATGAATGGAAGGGAAGATAATAGAGATATTAGAATAAAAAGTAAAAATATTACTTGCAGATAGCATGTTAATGTAGTGAGAAATGATGTCTCAAAAATGTATTTGAGGAATTTCATGGAGATTACATTGACCTATAAAAAACTGGATAATTTTTTATGAACAAAAATATTTTTTAAAAAATATTGATTTAAAAACCAGACACATTCATTAAATATGAGAAAGATTAAAAATATTATAAATTATTTGAAGAGCAATTTGTAAATACGTAGCTAAATATATCATCATCATCATCATTACCTCTTGTCCAAATCATACCGTTGTTTGGAGTACACTCTGAAAAAAACTGGTTCCAAAATAATATTAATGAAACAAACTATCTATTTACAGGTTTTTATAGCCAGATTTTTTTTTCATTGCAAAAATTTTAAAGTATCAAAATAGTGTGGTGCATAAATATACTTGTATTTTATAATAATTTAAGACTAAAAACATAAGTAATATGAAGAAATATGGCAACAACTTTATGAAAAAAAAAAGGAAACATGCAAAACCTTAGTAGAAGAAGAGAATTCATTGTATCACCATTTAAGAACAAAGTGATTGGTATTAAATGGACAAAGTTAAAATTTTCTTGGAGACTTAGAGAGAATGATGAAAACTTAATGTCCTTTTATGCATGGAAGTTTGTATATAGTTGTGTTTAATCAACTACATTGATCATTAATTTTTTACTTCATCATTCTTTAGCACCAAGTTTGGCAGCATTTAATAGATGCCATAAGAATAATTATGTCCTTTGATCCAATAATTAGATTGCTGGGATTTTAATATTGAAATATTATTAACAACTACAACAGTTACTCTTTTGGAATATTTTTCCAACTGAAAATTGAATTATATATTTATGTTAAATTATCAAAATATTAAAATGGATTATTTAATGGAATAATAAAAATCCCAATCTGATGAATTTGTAATATGCTGTGGACACTGGAAAGTAAGAAAGCTATGGATGAAATTAATGATGCAGATTCAGGAAATGATTTCTCAAGAAGTTTAAATATTAAAAAACAAAGAACCTAAAACCCAACTTTGTTAGCATTAGGGATACATGAAAGCCCCAGACAAGGTCAAAAGAGATCAAAAGATCATTTGCAAAGAACCATAGATGACAGTGAAAGAATGTGAGAAACATTTTTTTCAAAAATTTGAGGAAATAAGTGTAAGGGACAATGTATCTGAAGTAAGATTAACATGACATCTAATTAAGCCAAACAGTTCTACGGAATTTGCATAAGAAATTAGAATAAACACCAATAAATGTGAAATTAAATAACTCTGCCAGTGCTTCTTTAGCAATCCACTCTCAATGTTGATCACTTTGTGACTAAACGATTTGAACTCCAAAATGTCATTACCTGTTATATGAGAAAATGGCAATTTAGAAAATTAAATAGGAAATAATTCTGGGACTTGACCAAATACAAACAGAAAAACTCCAGACTCCATGTTTTTAAAGGGAAAATGGTTTTGCTGATATCTTAAAGAGTGGAAGATAATGAGGGAAGATAAAATATTTTTCTCCATATCTTGGAAATGTATATGTCTTAGCTAATAAAAGAGACCCAAACTAAGTACTTATTAATAGTAATATTAATATGATATAAAAGTTCTCATACATTACAAAGACATAAGAGGGAACTTAATTTTCAGCTCCTGTAAACTCTTCCAGGGTTGATTTAATAAAGACAAAATATTTGAAAGAATTTGAAATAGGGAGCAAAAAAAATGACAGAGTTGGGCCACTGACCTCAAGGATGCCCTTGAATAAATCACTTAGCCTCATTCTATCTTAGTTTATCAATCAAGAAAATGAGGTTAATGGTATTAATCTACATAGCAGTGATATTCTAAAGAATAGCTAATAAAATATAATTGTAAAGCACTTTTAAAATAGAAGTTGCTATAAAAGACTGAAACAATTTAATACTTCAAATAGATTGATAGTCAGGAAGGAGCCAGTTCCCTGACTAGAATTTCTGGAGAGTCTCTGTGGATTTGCCAGATGTCATTCCTAAGACATTAATTGCTATATATTGTGTTTGGGTACTAACAGAATGGCTAATGTTGGCTGGGAGTGTGGGTGGGATTGTTACATAGAATTAGGCTTAGTATTGGCTGCAGAAATAGAATCATCATATAATGTGAATCCAGCAAAAAAAAAAATCATTTAGACATAAGACTGAATCTAGCATGTATGTATGTATGTATGTACATAAAACAAATATATGTGTGTGTATTTCAAAGTCTGGATATAAAAAACGTAAAAACAGATTTTCAGATAAATTCTATTTCAATCCATTCTACCTTTCTTTTTATTTAAAAAATATGATTGACTAATAGTTGAAGCTTTAAAAATAGCTTTTAGCAAGTCAGAATATTTCCATAAAATATCCAGAAGTCTTAAAAATTATATACTGAGTCACCATTGTTGATCATAAGTGTGCCTACTAATAAAGTCATAAAAATTCAGGAAGGAAACAATCTTAAATTTAGCTGTATATTAACAGAATTCAAATCAAGATAATTAGAGATGTTAACAATGCTAATTTCAATTAGCTCATGTGTAGTAAAAATAATATCTTTAGACAATAGCACATCTTCTTTAATGAATTTACTTAGATATATTTGGAACTTTACCAATATACCTGCAATGTTTTGTTCCTCCTTAGTTTCAGTAATTTCTCTTTATAACAATATTTCATGGAATACAGAAACTAAAATTACTCAATAAGAAATACGTGTCACTTTCATCTCTGTATTTTTCCTCTTTAGGAAGAGAAAATCTTATATCTGGTCAAT
Organism: Pseudochirops corinnae; assembly: GCA_028646515.1. Lineage (NCBI taxonomy): Eukaryota > Metazoa > Chordata > Mammalia > Diprotodontia > Pseudocheiridae > Pseudochirops > Pseudochirops corinnae. Next base: position 7,325 of record JAQQSV010022042.1, on the reverse strand, counting down.
GTCATAAGCTACTGCTGTTACTGCTACTACTCCTCCTCCTCCTACTCCTCCTCCTACTCCTCCTCCTATTCCTACTCCTACTCCTACTATTACTACTACCACCACTATTATTTTAGGTAAATACATTCAAACTTATATTTTTTTCTCCATATCAAATATGAATTATATGGAAATATTCTTCATGACAGTGAAAAGAACATTATATGAATTAGTGAGGATGAAATAAATTCAACCAATGTTCTTCAGATATTTAAATTCTTCAACTCTCTTAAATTGCTCCATCTATTGGCTTCCTCTCAGTTCTTGATTGATCAAGGATGATCCCAGCAAACCAATTTAGTGACAAAGAGATGAAGATGCAGAATGAAACATACCATTTGGATATCACTCATCAGGGGGGTTATTTTACTTGATATATCTTCATACATAACTTATTGGATTATTTTTTTTTTACAGTGAGGAGATGAGAGAGATGATGAGTCTCTCTGTCTTTCTTTTTTTCTGTCTCTATGTCTGTGTATCTCTGTGTGTCTTTCTCTGTTTCTTTGTCTCTGTGTCTGTCTGTTGCTCTCTCATTCTTTGGTGCTCCTGTTTTGTTTACTGTTGATTCAATTACACTTGATTGGTTGAACTGTGATTAGTAGCCAAGGAATTCCCAATAGATTTTAGAAGCTGATCATAGGTAGATTTGGTTTTGAGGGTTGCTTGATCCATAAGAAGTAATCCAGACAATCCTAGTAAAGTGTTCTCCCAACAAGTAGGCAGTTTTATACAATAGCTTTGGAGTCAAGGGACCTAGGTATAAATACTGATTCTGATGCTTATAAACTGTGTGACCTTGGAAAAGTCACCTAAATTCTGTTTGCCTCACTTTCCTCATCTGTAAAATTATGGGGTTGGACTAGATTACTTCTACATTCTTTTAGATTTAGGTCTGTAATTCTACGGTCCAATAAATATCTTAGAGGTTAGGATTAGACAGAGATTCCTGACTACAATGTGGAGTTGTTTCACAAGTACATCTAGGGAGGCCACAAAATGTGAAAATTGAAAGGACACAGAGAACAAACAGTACTTTGACTTTTCATACCAACAACCCTATGATGTTAATACTTACCTCATTTTTCAGATAAGAAAACTAAAGGTCAGAAAGGAGAAGTGACTTACCAATGATCACAAATCTACTTAAGTGTCAGAAGTGGAACTTGAGGGCAGGTGTTGCTAATACTGAGTCTATCACTGTAGCCACTAAGACAAAATAAGCTCAGTCCATGATTATTGACTTTGCAGAAAGGCAGAGGGATGGCATTGCAAATATGCTTCAACTTAATTCAAATGAGTTATTGGTTATCCATCAATAATTATTTATTGCTATTGCTATCATAGTTAGCATTTTTATAGTGCTTTAAATTTCATGAAGACTTTCAGATGATTATCTCATTTTATCCTCACAACATCCCTGGGACTAGAGTACTATTTTATTGTTCATTTGTCTCAGTTATGTCTGACTCTGTGATCCATTTGGGGTTTTCTTGACCAAGATACTGGATTAGTTTCTCATTCCCTTCTCCAGCTCATTTTGGAGATGATGAAACTGAGGCAAATAGGATTAAGTGATTTATGGAGAATCATCCATCTTGTGTCTGAGGGCAGATTTGAACGCAGGTCTTCCTGATTTCAGGCAGTATGCTCTATCCACTGTACCACTCACCTGCCATTAAATACTATTATTTGATCTCAAGTTTTACTAATTCAAGGCAGGCCCAGAGTTTTATCCATTGAATCAACTAGCATATCATTATCATTATTGAATGGAAATAAGAAATTACGCTTGGTGGAGAGTTTTAACAGCAATTTTAATACTTTTTATTATGAAGTTTAGAGTAGCAGAGGTACATTTTGCTGATATGTAATGAATAAAATATAGAGTGACAAGATAAACTTCTGGTGTCCAAGGGCATTTTCTGCATAATAAATTTATTTTACTTTCTGCTGGGGAATGGCATTTCTTTATAGCCATTTAAAAACCTGAGCAATGAAGGTCTATAAAATGTTCATACCCTTTGATCCAGCAATACTACTACTAGGTCCACAACCCAAAGAGATCAAAGAAAAAGGAAAAGGCTTTATATGCGCAAAAGTATTTATAATAACTCATCATGATGGCAAATAACTGGAAATTGAAGGGTGCCTATCAATTGGGGAATGGCTGAACAAGGAATGGTTCTGTTATACAGTAAAAAATGATTAAAGGGGTGGTTTCAGAAAAAAAAATGTAAGAAGAATTATATGAACTGATACAAAATGAAGTAGACAGACTCAGGGCAACATTACACAGTACCAGCAATATTGTAACAGATAAAGAACTAAGGAAGATTTAGATACTCTGATCAATACACTGATCTATGACAGTTCCAAAAATCTCATGATGAAAAATACTATCCACCACTAAAGACTGAATTGATGAACTCTGAATACGAATTAAAGCATGTGTTTTTCTTTTCACTTTATTCTTGCTTTTTTTGCAAAATGGCTAATATAGAAATGTTTCAAATAGCCTCATGTGTATAATGGGTATAGTATTGCTTGATTTCTCAATAAGTGGAGCAAGGGAGGAATGGATGAAGAAAGGGAGAAAATTTGTAACTCAAAATTTAAAAAAAAAAGAGCAATGTTAAAAAAATTAAGAAGCAATACAAATAAATTTTTAAAAAAACATTTTAAAATAATACCTGAGCAAGTCCTAAATCTTCAGTTTACTTTGTAGCTTATAGATGTTATCATAGGCCATATTTCTTCCCTCTAAAATGAAAGAGGGTATGGAATTGATGGCAAATAAGGTGGTCAAAATATTTATAATTTTAGCCCTTCATGATTAATTTACATAACTGAAAATATTTATAGATCTGCTATCAATAAAATCCCCTGGGATTGCAGGGAAAAATAAACAAATAAACAAACAAACAAGCAAGCAAATAAATAAATGAATGAATGAATGAATGAATAAAAGGCTATACTGTCTGTGCTCAAAAAAAGTAATAATATAAACAATGATTAGTAGAAGATAAACTGTGATTGGCTTATAGGTCTACATCTTCTATATATCAGGGAATTACAAATAATCCTACCAACAAAGGAGAATCAGATGATTTTAGTGACTATAATTTTGGCCTTCCAGAGACAACCAGGCTGTGTTTCAGGGTTGACATTGAATTGTCATCTTTTTTTGAGCATATCCTCTCATTTTCATTCTCTAATGCCATTAAAGAAATTTACTAAACAGCATTATTGAATGAAAATTATAGATATATATACACATACATATATATGTATGCATGTGTGTACATATGTATGCATGTATATATGTATATGTGTATATATGCATGTATATGCATGTGTCTGTGTGTATATATTAGGTCAGAGAAATATGCTGAGTAAGATTAGTCTGAACTAGTATACACATGCACACGTGCACACACACACACAACTGTTCAGAATCAATGGCAGAAAGATCTTATCTTTTGGCTAGACAGTAAAAGGCACCCAAGTTAACTAGTATTTTTGAGTTCAATCCCATGTACCCAGTAGGCACTCAATAAATATTTGCTAAATGAATAAATGATTGAAATGTACTCTCTTTAAATGCTACTCACTAAATTTTTTTATTATTCTAGAAATGAATTCATCAGCAATGTTTTACATAAACTACCATAAACATCCTAAGATCCTTGGATGAAAGTCTTTGCTTACATGTATAATGAATACCATATTTGCATTCACTTTACCTGTTTTACTTCAGGAGGCCAGAAAGAAGAAGAAGAAAAAAACTTTAAAACAGCTTGATGCTTTTTAGCAAGCAGTCAGGTTTCACATATATATTAGGGATTTAAAGAGATTTTAAATACATACAACTCTTGCAGGACAAGTTTTAAGGGGGAGTTGAAAACAAGAAAAACTGAACTTGCCATCTTCTTTGCACTTCAAAAACAGATACCTATATGCACTCATGCCCTTCAGAGGCCATTTGGATAAGTGATTATTGTAGAAGAACATCATTATCAAAATGGAGTCTAATTTCTTCTTTGTGGTCTGTTGCATTCCAGATTCTCATTTCTGATGGTAATAATTATACAGAGAAATTTAATTTGATATTTAATAAGGTTTGGTATGAATAATAGAATTACTGGAATTTAACAACACTGGTATAAATCACATTATTTTACTTCCATAAATGGCTAGTGTTGGTTGGAGGAGAGTTGGTCAATGAAGGAAAAATGTAGGCATGATCTGCTGGCAAAAATATATACCTTCACAACTACAACTTCTACACTTTCAAATTGATAGGGGCATAGTTCCATGTAGATTAAAACATGTTGCTGGAATACAATTAAGTTCATATCAACATTTATGTAATATAAACTTCTACACACTAACATATATGTGCATATATTTTAGTGTGTATGGTTTGATATGAACTTGAAAAATGCATTCTAGCAATGTATTAGTATAGAAACATATGTAAGTGCATATGTATGCTGACATGATCTTTAAAACTTTTATGAGACAGAGAAATTAACATAAACTTAGGTAGAATGATAGATCTTGGAAGATGAAAATATACAGGGTTAATGTTATTTCCAATATCAATTTTGCTTTTGTTAAGGGTCATGGGAGTTAAAATTGTGATGATATAGAGCAATTAGATCTCTTCTTAAAGGATCATGTTTTTATGTCATAGAATACAAATTAGTTCCTGTATTTTCCTAACATAATTTTATAATTATTGTCACTGTTCTCCTCCTTCTTCAATCATATTTACTTAGCAAAAACTGCAGATATGGTAAACATAAGTTTCCTTATTAGAAATCCTGTTATATAACAGAAATCTGTGTAATGAGTATTCTTTGTAATTTTTCATTTTTTCCTTCCTTCCTCCCTTCCTCCGTCCCTTTCTTCCTCCTTCTCTTCCTTCCTTCCTCTATTCCTTCCTTATTTCCTTCCTTCCTTCCTCCCTCCCTTTCTTCCTCCTTCTCTTCCTTCCTTCCTTTCTTCCTTCCCTCCTTCCTTCCCTCCTTCTTTCTCTCCTCCCCTCTTTCCTTCCTTCCCTCCCTCCTCCCTTCCTTTTTTTTCCCCATGGAAAGTGTTAAAATTATTGTTTGATAGTTTCCCTTTATTTGAATCTCCCCTTTTGAGTGTGTTCTAGATTGTTTTTTTTTTTTAATTGGAGTTAGTTAAGAACTGGGTTTAAATCGCAATGTAAACACTTTGAAGCTAGACAATTATAGTTGTCATTTACATTTCTAAACCTCTTTTCTTTTTCTATAAATTGTAATAATAAATCCTATAGCAGTTTACCAGATTTCTGTGACAATTAAATGAGACAATACATGTAATGTACTTTGCAAATATTAAAGCCCTACATGGATATTAGCAGATATTGTTACTGTTACTGTGAATGTTGGTAAAAATGATAATAATAGTCTATTGACTGATATCAAGAAAAAAGATACCCAAGTCTCTTATAAATTGTGTCCATTTTAACATATATTTCTGTTTTATGTACTAGGTTAACTTGATTTTCCTTGCTTCATTTCCTTAAAGGCCATTGTAATTCCTTTATATATATAATACACCAGGGCCATATATTATTGATGAGACAGAATTCAAAAGTAGTGATTCCATTGTTATCACTGATTAGTCAGGCAAATAACAACTAGCATTTATTTAGTGTCTATCATAACTCAAATGATGAGAATAGGCAATTGTTCAAATATTAACATATCTGTTCCAATCCACGTCTGTTATCATCTGTAAATGTTCCTGGGATATTAAGGTTGATCTGTAGTTCACACAAAATTCTCTATAGTTCATTCATTTTTACCCTTGCTTCTTACTGTCATCACTCTAATGAAGTGAAAATGATAGCAACTCATCAGTTTATTTCTGAGTGATATTTTGCAAGAAAAAAGGGCAAGGAGGGCAGAGCCAAGATGGCAGAAGAGAGGCAGGAACTTGGCATGAGCACCCCCTCCAAACATCACCAATACTTGTAAAATATGACTCTAAACAAATTTTAGAGCTACAGAACCCACAAAGTGACAGAGAGAAACAAATCTCCCACTAAAGGCAGCCCAGCAGGCCAGCAGTAAGGTCTATCACACCATACTGGGAGAGGAGCACAGTCCTGCATGACACATGTAGGCCTGGAATTGAGACACCCCTGCCCAGTGGCCCAGATGAGCCAGAGCAGATTCCAGGAGAGTGAATCAGCAGCAGCTGTGGTGATTTTCAGATTTCCCAACTCATAAATGCCAAAGAGAATGTAAAAGGTCAGTTGGTAACTCTGTTGGAACTGGGTGACAGAAGAGTGTGGTCCAGCTCCTGCCCCTAGGGTGAGAGGTGGTGGAGGTACAGCAGCTGCAGCTGCTGCCATGTGGCTATGTCTGGAGCTCCTGACCTGCAGATCACAGGCAGACTAAGTGACCATCACTCTTGCTTTGACCTGCTTGGATATGGGTCACTGACTTGGGTGGTGGTCCTGGGGTGAGGGGCCGGTGTGCCAGAGCTTGGGGTATCTGTAAAGAAGGTGCCCTCTTCAGACTTCTGACAACATTTGTGAAAACCACAGCAGTTTTGGACATAGCTCTCTCCACTTTGAAAGCAGAGTTCGAGTGTGTCAAAGAGCTCAAAAGTCAAGTAAGTGGCTGGCAAGATGAGTAAACAGAGGAAGTATAGTCAGACAATAAAGTTCTTTTTTGGGGACAAAAAGGATCAAAATATGGAACCAGAAGAAAACAACAAAGTCAAAACTCCTGCATCAAAAGCTTCCAAGAGAAATATGAACTGCTTACAGGTCATGGAGGAGCTCAAGGAGCATTTTGAAAATCAAGTAAGAGAAGTAGAGTATAAATTGGGGAGAGAAATGAGAATGATGCAAGAAAGTCTTGAAAAGTGAGTCAACAGTCTTCTAAAGAAGATCCCCAAAATACTGAAGAAAATAACACCTTGAAAAATAGATTAACTCAAATGGCAAAAGAGGCCAAAGAGCCAATGAGGAGAAGAATGTCTTAAAAAACCAAATTGGCCAGATGGAAAAGGAATTTCAAAAACTCACTGAAGAGAATGGTTCCTTCAAAATTAGATTGGAGCAAATGGAAGCTAATGACTTTATGAGAAATCAAGATACTCTAAAATAGGTCCAAACAAATGAAAAATAGAAGACAATGTAAAATATCTCATTTTTAAAACCACTGACCTAGAAAATAGATCCAGAAGAGATCATTTGAAAATTATTGGACTACCTGAAAGCCATGATAAAAAAAAAG